>JAGVSQ010008997.1:2590-13953 GCA_022683975.1 Rhyacophila evoluta | reverse complement strand
TATGTTATATGTTCGCTCACTACCCACATATAATGTAGCCTGAAGATCCCGAAAGGCGAAACCAGGGTCGTTAACAGTGATTTCACATATGGAAGCTTACCAGTTTTGAATAATTTAGAATTTAAAATCAATTTGCCCCAAGCACCATCAGTCAAACATATTAATTAAATACAACTATATCGATAAAAAAATTATACGTACTTTTATTGAAGATATATTTGAAAGTTGTGTTATGATAATTATTATAGCTTAGAATAAGTAAGGTTACTTACTATGTTCAAAAATATGTTTGTTATTAATAATATTTTATTCAAATTTCAAAGCCAAAAACTTCCAAACCACGTGGGTGTTTTGTAGATAGTATTTTTTTTTTAATTGTTAGTATGTGGGTTAGAGAAAACAGCAATTACTTATTTTGGGTGTATTGTATTACTGCTTAGACGTCTTCGTTATATCAATGTACAGATGTTTTCAAAACATTATATGCAATTAAATGAAAATTGTCAATCTGTGGGTTGGACGTTTTCTGTTTAAATACATCCAACTGCTTATACCAACCACTATTGTCAAAAGGAATTTTAATTTAGATTTAATGAGGTTATTATAAGTTACAGAATTTATATTTTTTATGAATGATTATTATCAAAAATAATTCAATCCATTCAAAGTTTTCCTCGATATACACATCTTCCAAATATTAAGAATGGCTACACCATGAAAAATAAATATTTCCATTAATAAATAGATTTATTATCCTAAGCTAACATTCTATTGATTCTCATCCAATTTCAAACTATCTAGCCAACTGATCAATATTTTATATTATACATTAGCACAAATAACATAATAATCTACCACTTGAACGAATAATTAAACCTTTTTACATGAAAATACAATAAAAAAATAATTATTATGAATTAATACGGATAACGTGTCAAATAATAAAAGTCAATTAATAAATGTTTATTCAATTTATTTCTGTCTTAATATTACACTCACATAAACATATAATTCATTACACATTCTTAAAGTTACTAATATATATTTAATATGTACATTTATAATTATTATCATCCAATTTTAATTCGGCGTCTTCCAGCTAAATCGAGTTACAACTTTTTTTATATTTTCAAACAAAATATATCTTTCTTTCAAATCTTTCGTATGAAGTAAGTACCTAGCTATTCATATAAACTACGAAAAAGTACACATATATATTATATTAAAAACTTAATGTCTATAAAACTATTTGTTTAATATTAGTGAAGTTCCAATCGGATTTTAGCCATTTTTCATCACATACAACCAGCTGTATTTCATAAACTTAGGCAAATTGCACAAATAAAATATAATAATATGTATTCGGATATCTAAATGTAGTATGTGTTTTTGTGCAAACAAAACGGCATTTACTTATAAGCAAAATTTAACATTTGTTATCTGCACGTTATTTTGGGGTTACTATTTTGAAATACTATTTCTGATATATCTTATAATTAACATATGTTATTATTTTACCGTGTAAATTATAATACAGTTTGATTATATTGGTTGGCATTTCTTTTGGTTGTGCCATCATGTAGAAGTTACAACTGAAATAGATTATTAGCTAATTAAAGTATAAAATAACCATTTATTTTTACTGCTCGATCGTTGTAATCTAGTTAATTTTTACGAAATACAAAGTAGTCACACATTAATAGTATTGAAAATAAGTATAAATAGATTAAATTACTTTGTTTTTAGAAATTATAAGTTAATTGACAGGTTTCGTTAATTATGTATATTTTTCTCATTGTTTATGAAATGGTTACAGAAAATATTCAAACTCAAACAAATGAAAATAACGCAATATTTAATTAAAATTATGTAGTTGAATCAATATATATATTTATATCCAATTGTACAGTCATTTTTGCTTAGGTAAAATAGTTTTGCTAAGTGTAAAAATAGCTTGAAAGTAATTTTTAAGAAAACTGGTTTTTATCTTAATCCATTCCGCCTAAAATTTGAATCGAATGAAAAGTTTTTTTGTGTCGACTTACAGAAAACGACACACGAATTGTGTTTAAAAAAAACGGTGTCGCCAAAGATTAATGTTACGACTGATCAATCTTGATATTATGTAGAATTTATATGTCTGATAATAGACAGTATTCTATTTTTATATCACTTATATTGGAAAATATAAATCGATTTGAGACTTTAAATTTAAAAGAAATAAAATCTACGGCATAGAATCAGCATTATATTAAAAAACTAGTAATTGTAGTAAAATATTGATTAAATTAACTTCTTTCAGTATGGAATTCACTGGCTATTTAGTAAAAACTAAGTGTACATAAAGCTGAAATAAATACTTGATCATTAATTATAAAATTCTGACTGTAATCAGTTTGCTGTTTTTTAAACAAATTTCGATTTAAGCTTACAATAAAATTGATTGATTAAATTTGAAATTTGAAGTACTTTCAAAGTACTATAATAATTTGCCGTGAATAATGCAAAAGCTTTTTTACCATCACAACGGAATCAAAAGCTTAAGTAAAAGTATAAGCATATTGGTGAACGATTTTTAATAAAAGCTCATTAAGGAGAATATTGAATATATTTTTTCGTGAACTCTATTCGATAGTGGAGTCCATTGTGGAAATATCCTCTTGGGATTTTCCCAATTTACATCACGTCGACTCGTATTTACCTTATCCCCAAAGTGAGGCAATGATTGATGATATAAATATTTTGTAGTTGATAATACAGATAGACTACAATTAAAAGAAGACTATCGAGTGAAAGTATAGGATGTCTCTAAAAGATTTGAAGTTTTTAATTTAGGGACATTTTTTGCACCAATTACGCGTTGTTCAATCGTATCACTTTATCATATATTTTATTCAAGTCAGTGAAAACCTTATAAAACATTTATTTTAGATAAAAAATTAGATTCATTATATCAAAAACAAAGTATACATTTTATATTTGCATTTAAATCTTAATTTAATACAAAAAATCAAAAGCCTGCAATGAAACAAAATGTGGATAATGTAAAAATTCTTATATTGAGATGGACACTTGAAAGATAAGTTTAAATAATCTCAATCTTTGAGTGTCACAATAAGTATGCTGTCAAACAATTTTCTTGTAATTTCTTTCTTGTCGGATTGTCAAAAATCCCAATACGTGCCAAAAGTTCTGATGCGTTGCCGTGTTCCCATCTACTTTTGCATAATTTATCTTCAACATTCATTGCTGACTGCAAACTAAAATATATACTATGGTTGAATCGTAAAAAGATGTCAGTAAATTAAAAATATCAACTAATTTTGTGACACCTAAGTTAAAGCTGTAATTAGATATAGCCGATTGATGATAAAAAAATGGCATTTTACGATGAGAAAGAAAATTTCTTTTCGACATAAAAATAGCTTAGTTAATGCACACTCTAGTGGACACCGATAAAAATTTAACAAGTTACATCTAAAATATTTTTGTTACCTCGAAAAGCACTCTACGTTAATTACACTGCGGTATATGTCCAAATATGCCTAGACGTGATCGAAAGAGTTATTTAGTATTTTTGTCGGAATTTACTTCATTTTTTAGGCCGTTTTGAATGCGATTGATTTTAATACACTGTCTAGATTTACGATATATAAAGTTTAGGCAGAATATTATACAAAAATTATCGTACAAGTTGTTAAAAAACTTCGATATTTACAATATAAATTTATATGACTTGTCTTCATACATTCATTTTTTATAAATTGACGTTATTTATACAATTTATTGCAAACAGTAAAATAGTACATTAGTAATAATAAATATTAATAATTACTTACCAAAAAATATTTTCTATGTACCCTCATTGTTAAAAGGTATAAATAATTATTTGTCTACCAGAATTTATAATATTTTAAAAATTCATAATAAAGTTTATATACTTAACATTATTATTATATTAACATTAAAGATATGGACCTCCCTGTTTTTCAAATTAATGTGTAACACCGTGCGAGTAATGTATGGTATATATTTCTAATTTTCTTAATATTAAAACCTTTATGTTTACAGGAGAATAATATTGTGATATATGAAAAATTTAAATATAATTTGATCGATAAAATCTTATCAATTGATAATAACTTAAGCATAATATGTTCCTGATACATAACGTCATGATTTAATTTTATTTGATACCAATGATAAATTAAAAAATAAAATTTCAAAATAATTTTAAGTATGTTAATAATATAAAAATAGCTAAACATATTTTGTAAGCTTATTGATTATAGTTATGGGTAGTATAATGTTTGGTTTATGTATTTAATTTTAAATAATAATATATATCAGTAAATAATGTGCTACATTACTTAATTTGCCTACTTTTTCACAGTAATATATAATTTACATATTATTATACTTATATTTTATATACAGATTGAAGAAAAATATTACGAACAGCCATAAATAAAATAATGATATAAAAAAAGCTTAAAAAAAGTAAAAATAAAACAAAAAATTGTAGAATGTAATAAAATTTCGAATTCATAAATGACTATTATCGATCGGAGCTTGTTAAAATTGAGTTTAGGCTTACTGCTTACAAGTCTGCTCGTAGTAGCTTAAATGAAAAAAAATGAATTTATGAATATACGTAGCAGGGTCCAAAAGTTTTCGGAATCAGTGACGTTATGAAATCTAAAAAATAAAATGTGTTTTAAAATATAATTAGCTTTTATTTTGATGCATTTTTATGGAATAGATAAATTACTTTTTTAAAGTTAGAATACCAATTAAAAGTTTGGCAAAATGGGTCACTTTTCACGTAAAAAACCTGAATCAGTCGTATTTTGCAGGATCTATAGAATCATGAGAGTTTAATTCCTGGAAACCACATTATTGGATAATGGTTTCACAGAATTTGTAGTGTGCATCGGTACATTATTGCGAAGTGACGACACTCCACGAAAACTTTTTCCCCAAGTTTTCCTTTTATATAATCTTTCTATTTGTGTAATAAGTCTCCCCAATAGCATAGTTGCTAGCTTCCGCGCCAACAATTGGGAGAATGTGAGTTTGATCCTTCATCTGAGGGATTTTAAAAATCTAAAAACGCAGGACTGAATGCCTATTGGGTTGAACAATTGCCTGATAAACAATTCTCGTGAGAAATAATCTGTCAAGACGTCTTCACACGCGGAAATTCGTATACTTTTCTTTGGAGTGGATATCTTCACACTGTATAGATCCATATGCTTATGAACATGGTATGGCAAAATAATGAAGTATAATATATATACACAAGTGACTAGTATTTTGTATTTTAAAAACCGCAAAAAAATAAAAATAGCCATAAACTTTTGGACCTTACTCTGTATATATAAATAATAAAGAATCTTTCATTCTTAAACAACGTGTGTGCGTAAATACTCAATGAAATTACTTTTAAAAGAATGTTTAAAAAACACTAAATCATAATTATTTGTTAGAGCGGTATTGATGAAACTTCACATAAATTGCTAATAAAGCGGACACCACTCAAGTGAAATAATATGTATATGGAAAATTTAAACTATTTTCTACTAATAAATATTTATTTTACAATAAGTTAAAACACGAAAAATTGATATAATAATAATTATTATTGAAAACATCGATTTGGTTGAAAGAGCGTTTTGTTCCCCAGATATATTTTTTAGTATTTTTTTTAATGAATTTTTATTTAATAAAATATTTTATAGCTATACATTTTGATTTGCGTGACATTATTCATTAAACTGTTAAGGTGTATTTATAATATCTGAACAAAAAGCAATAATTGGTTGACTATAAATGTTTTCTTTGATGTTTAAATGACAATAATTTTATTATTTATTAAATAAAACTATTGTAAAGTTTTAAAATATGATATAAAAAACTTTAAATCGAAATCTCATGATTTTGACTATTTTTTTTACTATGGTAAACAGGAAATAAAAAAGTTGCAAAAAATTGGCCTTTCAAAAGCTAAATGCACTCAATGTAAGACATATTGTAATTTTTATGAATACAAATAAATAATATAACCTTACAATATGAAGAAAGTTTATTCAAAGTTAACACTCTTCTTTTTTTTACTAAAGCAACCTAAATTCTTATGGTAACCATTTGCCTCATTAAGGAGCCTCATCTCTGTCTTTCTTCCCCTTTCACCATCAACTCTTACAACAATATCCTCTCCTACATAACCTACAACGACGGTATTACCGTCAAATCCAACTGTACTATCGTATTCAACTGACTGCATCGGTGAGGTACAACCCTGCTGTAGCCTTTGTCATTGCCGCGAGTCAAGATCAGTTGCGATAGTAAGTCTGGTGGCAGGGTTGTCACTCACCGAATCCGACCGGATCTTTTTCTTATTGTTGTTTTCGATAAACGAAGTATTTGAACGACCGTATTCTCGGGCATTGTCACGAGTGTTGTTGTATGTCGACGGAGATAGATGAGTTAGATGGTAGCTGGAGTCACTGCGGCATCTTGTACCAGCTCGCATTGTTGCCGTTCTGTTTGGCCCAGATTGAGCTGATGAACCGGTTCCTCGCATCGGACCTAATCCCAAGCAGCTGCATTTGAAGAACGATCGACGAAATTCTCGCCGAAATTTGCCTGCGGCACATAAGAAGAAAAAATGATAATTAGCTTACTAAAAACATAATGTAAGACTTTAATTTGTAATAATTATGTAATTTATATTTAAAAAAAACTTATTATGGATGAATATATTGTATATAACGAAGTAATATATATTTAAAATTTGAATGGTGATGTTTTTCTGAAAACTGTTTTATTGAAATGTAATATTCACTAAAAAGGTCATATAAACACGTAAAATACGTAAAGTAAAAATTTAAACTTTTATTCTGAAATCCTGAATGCTTATTTTTGATAAAGAAGAAATTAAACTTGGGAAAATCAAACAAAAATTTATCGAGCGCCTAAGTTTAGGATTTGGCTATGAAAACAAAAATGTTTTCTGACGCAATCACTTAAAACTTAAGTTGTATAACAAACAAAAACGGATTAAAAATGAAAAAATCAATTCGAGTCATAGAATTGTACGATATTATTTTTACTAAAACGATAATTTTTCTTCCCCATGTTTCAATAATAATAAAAAATTGAATACCCACAAAAAACCTCCCGAGGCTGTATATCATTTAGTAAGTACGCAAAAAACAAATTTCATTATATTTAATACTGATCGATGATTGCTTCAAATTTGTAAACATCAATCATTTCATTTCCCTTAGATATTGCAAATTGAAAATCCATTGTGTTTTATTTGAAAACATCAAAAGCTCTATGGAATACTGGTCGAAGCTTTACACTATCAGATCAGTCAAAGATATTGTAAAAATCCCTTTAATGAATAGTACAAAAGCTCAAAAACTTATTGAGTCTACAGGTGTATTCAGTAACGAGCTTTATATAAGGAATTTTATTTGGAATCTGGCTAAAACTAAATTTTGAAAGTTTGAATATATCTGGTGCATTTGAGGATAGCTTTACAAATGGTACTTACTGCTTTAGAGTATTTCTGGAAAGTACAATTTTTCTGCCATTATAGCGTAAATGATCTATTTGTCGTACGTTTTACAAAGAAAAATATTAAGAAATGTGTGGATCAATATCAAACTGCAATGGCATACAGAGATCAAAGAATTTTAAAATAATTGGCAATCATTTGTGGTTTTTAATAAAACATAAATAAAAGTTTTTCTAGCCCAATTGTGAACTGCATATTTTGAATAGAAACATTATTAACTACTAATTAATAATCAAAACTATGAATTTTATTCATAGTAACACTTGGATATTTAAGTTTTAGTTTAAAATGTTACTTATGATTTTCAAAGTTATTTTTGGATCGGCAAAAAAAGGTACAAAAGAATATCTGTAGGGAAAATAAAGTACGTCTTTATCCATTTTGAGCTTACTACTTTAAGTTTAAGGTAATGGAAAGCATATAATAATTACATAATGAGAATTTAAAACAATAGAAATTTATCAGAGAATGATCAATGTCAAATTACATAGACCGAAATTGAAAACATGAAAAATATTTTAAATACGCCGAGTGAAAGAAATAAAACTTAATATTACTAGAGGAAAGGAATCTAATATAATATTATGAATCTAAGCTACATTGCTTACAGAAGGGCTACAGAAGTTTTCTCGAGCTAATTAACATTAATTAAAAATATAGTTTGTAATATGACATGATACTTTAATTAAAACTTTAAACTATGAATTGTATTTTCATTTAAATTTGAAGATTTTATTTAAAGTTTTTGAAGACAGTATTAAAAACTAAGCTTCTAATAAAATGTTATATCTAGACAAGTTTTAATATAGTAAATATTCTTACAGTCCAAACTTAGAGCCAGGATATAAAAAAAAATTCAACAGTTAAAATTGTCTCTAATCCACAATGAGTCTATTGTTTCTACTTGACAATACACTGTTCATCGAATTAATTTTAAGTTTTTAATCTTTCTTTAATCAAACAAATCTTAAATTATCAACAGAACAATTTGGCATGATCATATTTTAATGGATATGAAAAATAAGGCTGTACCTGGAACTATTTTTAGATATGCGATTATTGACTGTTATTTTAATATATTTTAAAATCTTCATTTTTCTGTTTATTTTATTAGAAAATTTTCACGTGATCAATATCGTGTATATATAAAGCTTTATAATATATAAAGCTTTTTTACCATTATCGAATAAAATTTTTGATCTCGATCAAAACTATTTTCATCTAAGAGTCACAAAAAAAAGTACAAACCTTCACATAATAATTTAGCTAAAATATCATGTCATATTGTTCACTCTGTTGGCGTTTCTCTTTTCATTAAAAACACCTCAATTTTAGTCAGTTTTGTAGGAATACTAAACACTAATAATTAGAATAAAACAACGGTGGAGATGTGCCTTATAGTAAAAAGTGGTACCTTAAGACAATTATAGTTGTGAAAAAAAGTATTTACAGTGTTTAGTGAAAATTGTAAAAATGTGCATAAAAAGGATCGAGACAAAACAACAAACAGTTAAGTCATGCATATGATTATCATTTATATAAGAAAGTTATATAAGTCATCCAAAATAAAATACTATAATAAATTTATGAAAAAGTTTATTTTAAATTAAGTATATTAATCTACGTATTTGAAGAAAAAATGAAAAGTTAGTATTTTTCTATAATAAATCTTTTAGTTAAATATTGCGTATTGTTAGTGTTGAGTTTTTATTTAGTTTTCAACAACACGATATTTTTGTCTTTGTTTCATATAAATATTTTGCGATTGATGAAGATTATTATGTTCATTAAAAACGTTGGAATATAAGTAACTTATTTTTATCAACGTATTCAAAGAATAATTCAAAATTTACTGAACTCGTCCTAATGTAAGATTATATTTACAATTCGATTGAATATAGATCCTATTTATGTTCAATCAAATTCATTTATTCAAATCATTATATTTAACGAAAATTTTGTAGGTAAAAAAAAACAAATTTACACAATATTTACTAACGCATGATATTTAATTGTAATAAAAAAGACAATCTATTTCATATAAATTTATTTGAATTGAACCGTTTATTTAGAGTTAATAATTTATAAACAATAGAAAATGGATTTTGTCGTATGTATATAATTTGCATAATGTCTCGAGTGAAGGCTTTGTGTTTTTAAGCAACATTTGAAATGAAGGCTATATTTCTTGGAAAGTTATTATAATTTAACCAATACAATCAGCATTGCAGAGCCTGTCCCTGTGTAAGGCTACTATACTGAAACACCTTTTACTGGCGTCTGGAGAAAGTGAGTTAGCTTAAATGTGAGTAGTTCAGTATTATGGTAACTCCTTACCAAGTTGATTTATATTACTTAGTCCTGTATATCAATTTAAAAATTTACCTTCTAGCATTCAATTTTTTTTACAATCATTTTAGTCATTGTCAAAATATTTTTTAGAGAGTTCTATTATTAATTTGGTGTTAGGTTAGGTTAGAAATATTATTAGTGCAGCTACCAATCAGAATGTTAATCTGCTTGTAGATAATAATTTATATTCTACTTTGTCTAAAACGAATTATTATTTAGTTACTTGAATTATTTTTGCGGCTTTATCTGAAACTCCCAAATTTTTGTCACTGCAGAGAAGTTACGTTTATGTTTAAGTTAAGCACTGAAATATCAGTTTTAATGATGAATGAATTGGCAAAATTAAATTCAGTTGTTTTTCTTTGGGTTTTTTGGTTGCCCGAGTATATTTTCGTCCAAACAAAAGCAACAGACAATGCACAATTAATTTCATTCAGAATAACTTTCGGAAACATTCATTAGTAAAAATGAAGGATTAGTGAAATGAAATATTTTTTTTGGTACCACTCTATTTGTCATAATTTTAGAGTATTTGGTATATCGACGAAAAAGCTCTGCGTCTCATCTTAGCTTAAAACACGTCACAACACATATAAATAAATGCTTTTCATTTGCAAATGAAAATGGTGTGAAACATTTTGGAAGATTAGGTACACGAAAATATAGCATAAATGCACATCCACTTAAACATTATGCGTTCAAAGTTATCATCTACTAACCTGAGAAACCAGGAAAACCTGTGAAAAACATCGAGAAGCATTTATTCATATGTTTGTAAAATACTATTCATATTATTTGGTATCTAGAATAAGTATTAAACTATTAAGGAGCTTTGAAATTGAATAGAATAATTAATATATCGTGAAATATGAAGAAAAATTTACTTTGAATTTAACAATAGTTTAAATAAATAAGTAAAAAGAAAAAAAAACTGAAAATGTTTTTGTTTTCCACCATATCCACTTTATATTTGAATTATGTGAATTTCCTTAACCTAAATATTTCTGCAAGTAATATTTTTAGACTATACTGTAACACATTGATATTATACAAATCAAAATAAATTAACTGATTCCGTGTTTTTTAATAAAAGATGAGTATAGAATGTAGAACTTTGGAACGTAAAAGTTTGATGACTAGACATATCGTTTTCATAAAAAATAGTTTTCAGCTAATCGCTCTATTTAAAAGTTGTCTCTTACAAAATTATTGTAAAAAATATATTCAAAAAGAACTTAAAGGATTATCTGCAACTAAACGCTTTACAGTTAGGGTATATTGATGAGATTCTATTTAAAATCTGTCAAGTAAAACATATGAACTAGTCGAAAATTTCAAAAACCACAACTAAGACTATATGAGCATTAGATACGAAATATAAAAAAAAACGACATAGATCATAATATATTATTAAGTTATAAAA
>JAGVSQ010008996.1:0-13954 GCA_022683975.1 Rhyacophila evoluta | reverse complement strand
ACTTGACCGTCAGTGGTTCACTGCTCCAACTCTTATGATCTGATTTCGACATCTTTATTGAAAGCAAAAAAATTTAATGACGTCGCCAACATTGCAGGAACACGTCACTCGATTTATTAGATTAAGCTACTTTGTAAAGTATAGTTTTATTTTTTTGCAATCTTTCGCATGATTGGTACATTTTTTTATTTACATATATCTTTATAAAAAGTGTAAAATTATACGTTGATGCAAAAATGAGCCAACGATATAAGAGATAGCAAACAAATAAAATTAAACTTTAGAAAAGAACATAAACCAAACAATCCAGTAACATGTTCCTGCAATACTAACGTAAATTTGTAAAGTCATCAACGAAAAAATACCTTTACCATGTATCAACAATACATTTTTTAAGGGGAGCTGAAAACTGATCTCGGAGAGTTAAAAATACGGTTTGTAGTTTTAAATACAAAAATATATATTCGCAAATGAAACCTTAAGACATGAAGAACATATAATTTAATAACACTTATGCAGGTCTGGAACAAACGAGAAGTATTCCAGAACGACGCTTAATATATGACCAAGTAAGAGACGCAGATACATATTTTAAATTAAATAACACTATTTTCTAATACATGGAAAGTTTTTTTAATCGATAGAATTTAATTCATCTACACGTAAAATCAACCACATGGCAGATACTTTCGCGTTTAGGACGATGTGATGAAGTTTGCAAGCCACATATCATACTACATAGTAAGTAAGCCTTTAAACAATGCGTAGATTACTGTTTTTTATTATTTAATTACATACCAAGAACATCTATTTTATAATATTTATAATTATTTATCAGTTAATTGCTCTAACTACTGGAAATGAATAAATAATGAAAAAATATAATATTTTTTATGAGATTTATAAGACTCGAACCGTTAACATCTATTATTCACAGTAGTTTTGTAAGTTTTATATCACCACCAAGCAATCACTAGGTGTATTGTAAATTTACCTCAGTATTATTGTATAATTATTATGATTCTATATGATATCTATATGTTTCACTTAGTGAGCGTATATGGAAAATAAAGAAAGAAAATAATTTATTATTATAAAATCTTTGGCAGTAAAAACCATTCAATTAATGAGTAATGTATTACGTTTTCAAAATCAATTCCTTAATACACATACGTACTAGATTTATTTTCGTGTCTATATTACAACTATGTACTACGAAAAAAGTTGTGCTTTTAGTTTTTAAAGCTGTTCGTATAATATTATTAATTTACATTGTGGTATTATCCGTGTAATTTTTATTACTTTATTACAAACGATATAACAATTTCAAAATCGATTAACCCATTTATCTGAGTAGTAAATATTTTGTTCATTGTTTTAATACAATCAGAACTGTTAGGCAAACAATTACGCAGGCGTCGGTGTTTTCCGTAGGTAATTTTTGAAATGACATGTTATTAGGGATTGGAGCTTTCTAAGTTAAATATTCATAGAAAGTCCGCCCTTTGCATTACCAACATTGCCTCTACGCTGAGCAAGTCGCCACTCTCTCGACAACCTCCTGAATTTTTAATGTGTTTTACTTACACTGGAATGGCTGAAAATTTTAGTTTTTAAACGTATTATAGTATAGTTTTTTTTAAATTAGAGTATAGATTATTCAACACATTAAATTATACCTTGTTATCATCACAATTAGAAAGTATTTTAATTAATTTTAATTAATGGCATTTCAAAGTTTAGGCAAATATAGTTCGATTATTTTGTTTTATAAATTCAAAACTATATATTACTGATTTGAATCATAAAACTGTAGATTTTTTAAATTTCCTGTAAAAAACTAGTCTTGACGATCCAGAAATCAGTATACTCTGTTTCTGGAGCGATTATTTTCACACTGCTGAGATCCATTTACTCCACGTTTCGCACAGACCTGGTTAAAAAAATTATATAGAAATGGTATATATTATAGTAAGGATATAAATAGTTTGCATTATACCAATAAATAAAATGCTTAAGAAATGTTCAAAATAAACGTTTACAAAACTTTGAAAACACAAACTTTAAGTGAATACCAATGTGCAGTGTTACGGTTTAATTTTGTAGTAAATAGATTAAGCATTGGATAATTTATCACTCATCATTATAAGATCTTCAATGTAATTTTCTTATTTTTAAATAGATTTCACTATCTGATACCATAATAATATATGGCAAAAGATATATTAATATTGAGAAAATGCAAAAAAAAAATCATGGCGACAGAATTTTTAGTAGCTCCGTTTATTACGCATATTATCCATTTAGAGAGTTACTAAAAAGAAGAAGAGAAATATAATTAATTTAAGACGGTATCAATGGATACAGTAAATTTGATATTTATCGTCCAGCGTTTTTTATTCCGAGTGAATTATCATCAAGCCGCTCTATGTAAAGCATTGTTTGAAACTAATAGCATACTTCAAGTTGTACTTGATAGAATTAATCAAAGAAATCTTGAAATGATTTTCATCTGATACGGGACTTAATCTCAAAAAAATCACAATAAGTCACTTGAAAATAAAGACTGTAGCTTCATTACAACTTAATCGAAGCAGTGCCAAACATTAATCGACTATTGAATTGTACAAAAAAACATGATAAAACTAGTTAAATATAAAACACAAAGCGTAGTTTTTGTCTATATTACTTGATATTTAATTGAAAGTTTCTAATTTTTTGTTTTTATAAAGCGCTTAAATAAATGTGTAAAAATATGGAGAGAGAAAGCTTTATTCACATTTCAGATAAAGAAGTCAATCAAGAATGTAAATAAAATTTAATTCTTGGTTATATTAACTTTGTGTAGAATTTAATGTAATACGTTTGTCTTAAGTCAAGATTTTTATACGACAAGTAATGTAAGCAAATGAATAATCGTGAAGTTATACTTCCAACAAAAATATATTCAAACAATGTGGAATTTGAATACATAAAACTGTTCATTTGGGTCAAAATAATGGCTGACCTTTCGATGAAACACTCTGGCCGAACACCTGTACTACATAATAATGTCGCTTATCTGATCGTATTTCCCGTTAATATTACATGTGTGCAATAACAGTCTTTTAAGAAATGGTGTTATTTTATTAGTGGTAACACTGAACTATAATGGATAATATTCAAGTTGTTGTTAGTAACTAATTGCTGTAAATACATATAATTGTGTCTCTCGGGTAGCTTACAAGTTAGCGTGCGCGCTTTGTAATCCGGGATATGCAGCTTAAACTTCCACATCTGTCAAATCTGTTGAGCGATTCTCGTAAAAAAATATCTTTCACGACATATCTCCACATTACAAAGATCCATATACTCTACTTTTGAAATAGATATCTTCACACTGTGTAGATTTATATGCTCCACTTTGGGTGCAAATATGGTACAAAAAAATTAATTAAAATAGTTGAAGAAAAAGTAATTGTGCAGATATTAACGCCATAATCAAGCCAACTCTTGTAGAATACAATAATATCTTTTAACAATATTTATTTATCCACAATTTAAATTCTACAATATATCATTATTTAACAATTATAATATGCATCGGTGACCTTTGTAAATCCATATGCTTCACTTTAGGAGTGAACATGGCATGTAAAAATAAAATATATCGATGGCCATAAGCTAACACCACGTATCATACATTTGTAAAATTATTCAGGAGGACCAAATAACTTTATAAAAAACGTTAGAATTGGGACATTGAAGAAAATGAAATAGTGTATCTATAACAGTGCTGATTTACATTTAGATATACACGCCAACTTAAGTGAAACCAATATAATAAAAATTATATTGTTGAATTTTATAATATTAATTTATATAAAAAAATGAATTCTCATAAATCCGTACTCTATAAACTTTTCCCAATTATCTTAAACCGACAAATACTCGATTTTTGTTTAAACAAAAAAGTGTATCGCGTATTTTTTACAGCTTAACATAAGTTATTTTATGCATTATAGTGACTAAATAAAACATAGCTCGTTTTTTTAACACTGCACAATTAAAATTTTGCATTTAAATTTAAAAAAATAGTCATCGACTCAGAACTAGTTAGAACAAAAATAATGTATAATAACACACATCATGGGAATAATTAAATAAACTGCCCATTTTGTGGACTCTGCGTTGTACTTATCGTCAATTGTCATATTTAATTTAACTTTCAATGACACTTCTACAATATGTCTACATATTAATCGACTACGTTCGATTAGAAATAAAGTGTCACAGAACGCCGTTCTAGAGCGATAAGATATATTACTGTC
Organism: Rhyacophila evoluta; assembly: GCA_022683975.1. Lineage (NCBI taxonomy): Eukaryota > Metazoa > Arthropoda > Insecta > Trichoptera > Rhyacophilidae > Rhyacophila > Rhyacophila evoluta. The sequence goes on along the minus strand of JAGVSQ010008996.1, from coordinate 9,644 downwards.
AATTAATAATTTTGGACTTTTTCTTCGTCTGAAACATCCATTGACTAAACATACCATAGACGGTTTGATATAATTTTAAAGTAGTAAGATAAGCTATGGGATAGTGCTCAATTTGTCAGCAGCCAGCGAAATCAAACAAGCCACGTCCACATATAAATACACACGATATTTGAAGCAGGCTTATTATAATCGGCGTACTACAGTTACCCCTCCTATTTTTGTGTTGTTAATTTATACAACCGATCAATACCCACGTACTGTTAGGGTTCGTGCTTCTATTGAATCAGTAGTCTTTAAAGTTTTATATTATGCAATGCTCGTAATATAAAATTTAATATTACGACGACGATCAGTGCTTTCTTATATATTTATAACGTTATTTAAAATGATTAACTTTATCGACTGGTTTTGCACGAATTAGAATCTAGACATTTTTAAACTATTTTTGCATGGTGTATTTGCCATACAACCTAAAAATGTGGAAAGTGCCTAGTAATCCGGGCAATGCGGAATCGATTCCACATCTGTCGGATTTTTAAAATAGTCTGCCCAGACGTCTTCATATTGCGGAGATCCATATGCTGCACTTTTGGAGTGGATATCTTCACTCTGTGTTGATTCATATGCTCATGGGCGAACGTGGTATAAAAAAATAGATTGAAATATTACAGATTCGTTAGGTGAGGTTTTGATTCAAAATTAATATATGTATTGTTACGTTTATTGAATGATATTATTTTTATATCATACATATTCTGCTGTATTATCGATATAAGAAAACTCTGAATAGAATGAGTTTTACTAAATAATCAAGATAAACGTTATCTGTATTTAGAACATTTTTTTATATTTCAAACTGCCATCTCATCGAAAGTTGACAAAAAAAAAAAAAATGGGCAAATGTTTTGAATTTGGAATTTGATTTAGATAACAATTTGATATAAAATAAGTATATGTGTATTATTTTAAAATTTATCCAAATATTCCAGTTGTGTTGCCAGTATATTGATTACCGAAAAATAAATATCGACAATTTATTTTTAAATATTTATTATCCAATTAATCTATTATAGAACTAATTATTTTAATAATATTTTAGAAGAAAAATACAAGATTTTAATATTAGAACGTTATAATATCAATTAAATTGTTTATGATAAGCAAAAAGATAAAGTAATAATGCTACTTGAATAATGTGTTGTCTATGGATATAAAAGATAATGTTCAATGATCAGTATCATAAATATTTTAATTAAGTGAAGTTTTTGAATTATTGTGTGTTTTTTAACCACGCCTATTAAAAGAATGGGTAGATTTTACACCTGTTGATTTTACGTAATTAATAACTTATCATCCATTTAGTAAAAAAAAAACAATGAAAAATTAAAAAAATATTATTTTCATATTTCTTTCAATTCGAATCGCGAATTCAAAAAAATACTTTGACATTTTAGCTTGTTTAATTATTTAAAACACCGCATAAAAATATGCACAGTCGAAAAAATTCTATGATTATTTTACCATTAGAATTATTTATAAGCAACTTATATAATATTCGAATTATATTAACAACTATCGTTGTGTTCATAAAATGTTTATATTTTTTTATTTATTTAATCATTACTCCTATCAATTAAGATGTTTAGAACCAATGACTATGGCAAAAAACTGATTTTATCCAAAAAATATTCACCAAAGAAGTGTAAATATATTGCAATTTTATTATTTATTTTTATCGCGATTAATCAGTAGACAAAACTTTTGGTGAAAATAAATCGTTAGAATAACGAAATAAAAAATAATTCTGTTCCATTAAAATTTTTAAAATAAGTTTGAATATTTTTAAAGCGGAAATTGCTTAGAGCGCAATGTCTTTAATGTTATAATCTTTTGTTAAAAACACGAACTAACGTGATCTATCGTTAGATCGTAAAAGTTTTACTACAATATGACAATACTTTTAGTTTTTTTAATGCCTTATGTTCGATTGTATTGATTATGTCAAAAACTTATTAATAATAGAAAAATATTTTTTTTCAATAAATTCTGTATTGATATGATGATAAATGTTATCTATTTCAAATATTTGTATGCCACAAAATTTATTTTGTATTGACACATAAATGATTTACATTAATAACAATATTACATGATTTTTTACAAGGTAAATATTATTAAGAAAAAAATTATCTATCATGTATATACGGACTTTGAAAAGAAATGAGGATGTAACTCAATTGTTTTAATTACTTTTATTCAACAATCACAATGTATGCAACTAAATACACGGTCTATCAAACGGACGTAAATTAAAATGCCGAATTTGTGTCATTTTAGCTTTTAAGTTTGAAAAAAGGATGACCCGTGAATTTTTTCACCTTATCAATTTTGTTGGTTTTCTCAAACAACTTATTCAATTAACACATTGCAGAGATAAAATACCAAATTAAGTATGCATACATTTCAGGATTGTTCCTATGTAATATTTTAAAAGTTATTATATTTTATCAAATTTATACAATAAAAGTTTAATTATTTGAGCCTAATAAAATATGTCTTATTAATATAGCGTACTTAAAAAACAAGAAGAAGAAACATTTTAATTTGTACAGATATTATATTCATTATAAAAAAAAACATAAAATAAAGTTTTTTAATATAAATTATAATAAAAACTTTGATAATTATATTCAATTTTTTTAAATTAACTTTCTTTTAAAGCCATTATTTATTTTACTATGCCCACTCCAAATTTAGAGCATTTGAATCTTGCCGACGTAAAAAATTATATTTACATATTCATGTTATTCAACACTGTCAGCGAATCTCTAAAACCATTGGGCATCCAGCCTTGGATATTTGGATTCAAATAACGCCGAAAAATCAAGAAATTTGAATCGAGCGATATTTAGTATTATATACTATACAAAACTTGTCATCCGCTGTGAATTATATTCCTACTACTTACAATACTCAATAACATTTTTGATAATGGTGTCACAACCAAAATATTATACTTCCAAATGAAAAGTACTAATTGACCCATATAATTATGGCACAACGTGATTTATTGTGAGATGTAGCTTTAGTGAATTGTTGGGAAGCCAGTCATCGATAAATATTTATTTATTTAGTTTGTTGAAATTATTTAATTTATATTGGGTGCGTATGTAGTAAATTATTATACTTTCCGTCGGCATTGCATGTCATGTGCCGCGATAGTCAGCTTATCTGTGTATTAAATGGCAAAATCGATATTTACGTCAAACATAACGAAATTACACTCGCTTTTTTGATAACCGGCGATAGCGAGAAGTTCACTTGAATTTCAAAGTATTCCCATGTTTTACGTCCAATAATATAAACATAAATTTAGAGCGATATTTTCAACCTGAACTTATTCCACTATGCCAACATGTAAAGGAGAAGATTTTGAACAAGTATTATTTTGTTTAAAACAACCGTGAAAATCAGTAGAAAAAATCAATTTCAAAAAAAAATTATGAGGTTATTTTACAAAAAAAGCATATTCTAAATGTTCTATTGTAAATTTTGACACAGTGGAATAAGCTCACTTTGAAAATACCCCTCGCAATTACACAATATACTCGTATACATGTACTCGTATGTATTGATATTCTAATTAGTATAAATATTATCCTTCAATTGTTCATTTTAATAGTAACAAAACAAACAAAATAATTTGTAAATGTATAATTATTTTCCTGGTAGTGTAGAGGTTAGAGTGCGCACATAGCGATCCGGTAAATCAGTATTAAGTTATTTGAACTCTTTTAAATTATTCTCTCTCGTCATTTAAAATAGACCAAAAAAGTGGGCTGAAATATATTTTTTTTTATTTAATTGTTTATGCAATTTGGCATTATATTATGGTAGTATTTAAAATCGCTATACAAATGTTTTTTATGATTCTTGATAGTACTCGATCAAATTGTTTTTATTGTGTATTTTATTTATTTTTTTTTTATTTTTATCTAGCATCAGATGTGACTTTAAAAGTAGCAGACACATCGGTATTATATGAAAGTAAAAGTACTTTAAAATAATACATTACTTATGTGTGTACAGGATAATTAACAACTTCCAGATAAGTTTATTGTTTTGTAAAAAAAGTTTGAGAATTAACTGCTCAGTACGTAGTTGTAATATTGTGTATTATAACATACATACTTTGAAATGATGTTTGATATAAAAATAAAATGTTTCTTAAATGTTAGGTAAGCTATGCTTAAAACTATTAGGTAATATATTTATTTAGACTATTGTGCTCGTAGTAAATGAATAAATACGAGTAAAATTCATCAAAAATCTATTGAAATGTGAATGCTGTGACTTGTCGCAAATAATTTTTGATATTCTGAAGCAGTGTTCATGGCGATAGTAAAATAACAAAGTAGAATTGGAGTATTGTAACATACTTAAATATCAATCATTAAACAAAAAATCAATTTTTCAAAACAAACGAAACATTTATCAAGATGATATAGAGACTAACATCAAAACTAAATATTTATAAGTTAGACATATATGGAAATATTTTACTCGTTGTTTGATCCGTCGGCAATACTATAATAACTTTTGTAAAATACGAAAATTTATGAGAGAATCACGTAAATTTAACCCTATACCGATTGGTAAATCTTCAACTGTTTACACATTAACTTAAATAGTTTATATTGCGATTCTGTTTACCTATAAGTGAAAGTTGTATATTTTTTTAATATGCTGGAGAAAGAGGCGAGTTCGCATTATTCTTCACGGCTATTTATTACGTTGAAAGCGATACAAATAAAAATATATAAGAATATTTTTAAATGCTCAAGGAACAAGAAACGTCTTTTTTGTGATCATAGATATTACATTACATCATGTTTGGTTAATTCATAAATAATTACGGTGTGCTGTTACTTGAAATTTGGTAAATTTAAAGTCATTTCGAAAGTATTTGACAGCCATTGGAAAACACGACCTTCAACTGTGTAAATAGCACGCGAAATGTCTCTAGTTTGTGCGATATATTTGGAGAAAGATTTTTTATTATTACTGTTTTGTACTCGCCAATATATTGCACAAAGAAATCCCTCACTAGATAGTTTAATATTAGTTCTAAAGTAATAAATATTAAAGAGTTCTCATATTTATAAGGTCAGTGATAGTTAATGTTATACTAATTTAATATTATAAACATTCATTTTTTATTATGTAAACTAATGTATCAACATGTGTGTGACATTAGTGTTTTTGCACTCGTATAAAATCCGTTTCACATATTAGTTTACTATATCAATTTGTAAATATATGAGTACTTTGATTTGAAATAAATTTATTGCGTTTTAGATGTTTTTCCGGCATCTAACTATTTTTGAATTTCCTGCGTGAAATACACGTAATGAAATATTTAATAAATTGATCAATTAATGGAGAGAATTGTAAAATAGTAATTTCAGTGCTATCTCATTGATTTGGTAAATTAGTTCTTTAAAAATACAGCTGAATAATGATCGACAGCTACCGCAATAGATTAGATTTTCAATTCATTGTTATTATTAAATTTTAATAGTTGATTTCGTATCTAAATCTTTTAAACTTAGACACGACACGCTTACATTATTAAAACTATAATTAAATATTTATTGATTACATTGTCAAATATGTCGAAAGACTAAATATTTATATTTCCATTAATATGTCTAACTAAACGAACAACATCGATACATCGAAGCGCTAGCATTCAAAAGATTGCCCGAGTGATAATTATTAGCTGTTAATGCCATTCATTTAACATTGACGTGATAACATATATAACTCACCTTTCTCTGCCAAGAAGAACACCTTCCGTCCTCATTGAAGACCGATTAGACGTTACACTAAACAATTTGAATACTAATTATTTTAAGTCAAGTCACCAATCAATATTTCATCAGATCGACACAGTGCGTTATCGAATTGAAATGAATTTACGTAAATACGTTTTAAGTTACATACGAAATACGTATATATTATAACGTGAATACAATGATAGTTTGAATATAAAATGATACTGTTTGATAAAAAAAACATAAATGACTTTCTGTATAAGTGGACTTATGTTATATTTACGAATTGACAAATATATAGGACACACAAATGAATATAAATTATCTGTACAAATAAATCAAAGTTGTTTTATGATTATAACTTAAAACTTTTCGTGTATTAATTGAGTTAAATATTACAATATCTTTCATTCAAAGCGTTTTATTAATTTAATAGTTTAAAATATTATTGTAAAATAAATGAAATGAAGCCTGAATAAATACAGTTCAATTAATTTTAATTTTTATTGTAGTTAAATTATCAAAATATATGTTGTCTTTAATTTGTCAATCGTACATACAGGTGGGCGTAACTTTAGTTGTGTATTTATTGAAATCGACAGTTAATTTGTATATTTGTAAAAGTGATAATATAAAAACGGTATTTAAATCAAAATTATATGAAATACGTGCATTTATATATGTATTATACGGAGTATTTCTACATTATTTGTACAAAATTGTAAGGGAAAACTTAACTTGTAAATGGTTTAATATATGAATTAACACACGTTTCACATAATTTTGAATGGTAAAATGACAGATAAAATACGTTACGATAACACTGTATTAAATAAAATTGCATAGGTACCATTTGGTGGATATCCAACGAAGTCTTGACAGCTTGTAACACTTATATTAAAAATAATTACAAAATTAAATCACAACGGAATTTAAAAATAAACTATAGACGCTGGAAATATTTATCACTTGTCGAAACTATTTGGAAGGGATGAATTTTCGTTACGTGATTCGACTTTGAAATTAAATATCGGCAAACAAATGAACGATTTGTGTTTAAAATTGTTCTATATTCAATAATGTCAAATACATGTGATTTTAATATGTCGTTTTTTATGGTTTAAGTGAATTATTAGGTATCATTATAGGGCAGTAATTATGTAATTCAAAGTATAATTGTTAATAAATATTGTTAGGAAATTGGGAATTTAATTTAATCGTTGAAATTGTATTTCAGAATTCAGCTGAATTTATTTCTACAGAGTTTAATATATTTTTACTGTCGTTTAGATTATTAATTATATATATTTTGTTTTTGGGATGCTATTATTATCTATTACGCAGGTGTATTGTGTGGTTTGTTGTATAATTTGAAGTGGGTAATTTGTGTTGAATGTTTTTTTGGTTGAATTATGAATATATTGAGTAGTTACGTAATTTTAGATGTGAGTAAAGTTAAAAAAATACGATAAAAACTTGATGAATGTGCTCGAGACGAGGTGAAATTCTGTGTGAAAAGGTTGTAATTACCGTGAAAATATACGGATTCGAATCCGTGGACGATTAATAATCGACTGACGACAAGGCGCGGTATTCCCCGAAAGACGTCCTCGACGCTGATAGATAATAATATATTATAATAATGTGTACAAAAAGTGCGTTCGAAGCACTTGGCAATAGAGAAGCGGCGTGGTGCGCTGTCGCCGCCCGAATGTCTACTGGAGTCAGACGACCGGCGTCGGGCGAGTGGGCGGGGGTTCACGCCGGGACGTCGGGGGGCGTCAGGGGGCGCCGGGACGCCGGGGGCGCCGACGTCACCCCCTGCTCTCACTCCCGGGCGCTGCGGCCGGGAACCTTGCCCGGAACGGAGTAGAATAGAAGCGAACTCGGCGAGGGACGCAGGCTTTTCCGGATATCAATGATAATTTTATTATTTTTCTTTGATGCGCTTACATTTTTGAAACCTGGTTATATAATCAATAACTTTGCATTTTTTTCTTCTTAATTTAACCGAAAAAAAACAATTGAATTTTTTATATACATCACAATAATAATATTTAAAAATACATTATTAAATTAACGTCGTGTTTAAAATTCCAAATTAACTTCAAAATATTACGATCTGCAAAATTTTAATCACACTAAATAAAAAGTATGGTAATACTTTCACTGTCTTGAAGTATAATAGTTTAACTAGCCTAATCCATTTTTTTTATAAATCAGGTATTTATTATTACTTAAGCTTTTTGAACATAGTAGCTATTTATAATATGTACAAAAATTTACTTGTTTAAATAAGAAACATTTTAAATAAAATGATATTATATCGACTGTGGAAAGGATAAGGGACGTAACCCACTTAGAATTTATTTTACAAAAGGGACGAATAACGTTTATTTAATGATTTTAGACAAAAGTCGAAATATTAAATAGACTCACCTTATAAGTTGAAGTGCACGAAGAGTAAAACTAGTATTTTATTTACTCAATCTGATATTAATTTAACAATATATTTAAGAAAAAAAACTAGTATAATTGATAGGATAAAAATCCTTTTTCTTGTTCACAAAATCGGCAGCTTAAATAATTCGGCATTTTAAGCTTGCGTCCTATTTGTATTACGTTTACGAAGTTCTATAAATCTTAGTATGGAATAAAAATAATTTTGAATAAATGAGGGTTGCGTCCTCTTTCCTTTCCACATTCGATATATTATATGATTGTAATAAACATTAATCTTTTTTCAATATACGCACATAATTCAGCAGTCATATTTATCTTATTTAAAATAAGGCCGAAATCACCATAATAAAAATAGCTTTCGTAATATACACATTAAATATTTCAACATATTTTTACACATTTTACAATCAATGTACCACCAGATAACAATTTTTTTCATTTGATCTTTATTTGTTTTGGTCCTTTATTGTTTTTTGTTGCGCCTTCTTTTATAAGCTTTTGTTATGCTTCCAAGAATCATATCTGTTAAATGCTTAATATTTAATAACATAACGTCGTAAATATTCCATAAAACCGTAACTAGATTTTTGGATTTAAGTCACTTTGTAAACTATAGTTTTTTTTTCGATTTTCTTATATTATATATTTGCGACCTTTTTGCATTAACACATATTTTATACACGTTTTATAAAGATATTTGCTAATAAAAAAATGTGGTAATGATGAACGAGAAATTCCAAGATTTAAAACTTTACTTTACAAAGTTACTTAAATCCAAAAATTGAGTTACGTGTTGCTGCAATATTGGCAACAAAAAGCGGTACATTTTTTTGTTTCTTATTGAGTTTATAATCATTTTAATTCAATATAGATCTGCCTTTATAGTAAATATATTTTAAAAGCAGTTAAGTCCTATATTGGTGTTGGTTACTAGCAAGTAAAATGCACCATGTCCAACTTTTACCATAGATAATCTATTATAATCTATTCTCCGCTAGTCCAGAGCCCAAACCATCCCTAAATCGTTGCAATAAATTGCGGGAATAAGGGAGGGGGTGAAAATAATACATATGCACGTTCATCATTTGATGAATTTATTAATAGGGGCTGATGAGTGTGTTTGCGTATCAATGTATGCATTTTATATGTTCAGTTTTTGATAAGAGAGTGATAATTTTTAATAATAGTAAATCTGAAATAAAATAACACTTTAACAGATAAGTTTACATTACTTTAATGCTTTCATAAGTAAGTTGATTATTTATGCAAGTACGTTTAATCAAAATCTTTTACTGCTATCAATTTAACTCATATCATAAATCCAATCGAATTGGATATGCTGAT
>JAGVSQ010008994.1:0-13956 GCA_022683975.1 Rhyacophila evoluta | reverse complement strand
AACGGCATCTGTTATTCAATAAACAAATAATTAAATACAAATTTACAACCATTTAACAACACTGTAACATCATATTATAACATAAAACTATTATATAAGAAGTCATTTTAAAAAATACAATTTGTATGTTTTTTAAGTATTGTATGTTCGGTATATAATCAAAAATTGTTGATTGACATTAATTTAGCTACCTTACAAGCCTGCCCATTGGAGGCTTCTTTATTGACAAATGTGGAGATATATTCATTCTGTATGATGCTTTAAAGCTCTGAATTGCGTCATACACTCTATTGAGCAACTGGCATTAATCCTTTTATCTTAGAAAGTATTTGTCTACCAAATATATTTATATTTGTTCTGTGTTATAAATAAATGATGCTCTTTTTAATAAATGTTTTATTACTTGGCACTAGTGTTATTTCTATCTACAAATTATCTCAACTATCTCACCACATGCTCTATTATTCGTACTCTTCACGATACAGTAAGGTAAATTAGAATTGAAAAAATATGTAATGCCTAGTTTGACTCATTGTATTACTTAAATAATTTATTTATATTTTTTTAAGGTCAAAATTAAAAAAAAAATAGATTTTAAATCAATTTCCCATTAAATGATATATCTCTGCGATATTATTTTCATATTATGTTTATTTTTAAAAGTGCACGTCTGTACGAAACCTTTTGAGGAGGAGTATAAACGTACATGTACGTCCGAGCGCTTTATTTTCAAAGTCATTCTTTTATTTTTTAATAAAATGTTATTATTTCCTTTAATATTAATACTAGATAGATCTATCAATGATATATATAGAAGTAATTATAATTAAACCGTATATTTTTAGACTAGAAAAAAATACGTAAACATTACGAAAAAAAATGAGAAAACAAGTTGACTCCAGAATTTAAAAAATCCCTCATGTCAATAATTATTATTTTTTGTGAAAGAACGAAAGATTATTTATATCGCAGTTCACATTAATTAGTCATATGCGTTCAAATTTGCTCTCAAGTACTCATTTGATTCCGAAATGGCAGCGGCCACACGTGGTAATGTTATACACATTCTTACCAATTCGGAATAACTTTTCGGTTTATTTTGTTCGTTGTTTGATAATAGAAAAGGATTGTTTACAAATCGGCATATATAATTCGATTGATTTTATGAGATTAGTTGAATTGATAGCAGTGGAAAATTTGAGTGTTTAAAACGTGTGTGGGTAAAATAAATAACTCACCAATGAAAGGGTTAAAAGTAAGCTTGAAGCTCTTGATAATTTAAAGAGTACACAAATTTACAATCCTTATTCAAGTGGACTAACGGACACTAACCATTCGACGTGAGCTCCAAAAAATATTCAACTCGTTCTACTTCTTGTGTGTATGCAGTAAGGATGCAATTTGAGTATAAACAATTTTATAATAATACGACCGACATATTTTGATGCATCAAATTTCCTGAGCTGACGCATCGTCAAATTAAAACACTTTTATATTTTATCGAATAGCTACTACTATAAAATTTGATATACGAGTCACGCATACATATTAAACATGAAATTACTGTTATATTTTTAAAATCACGCCCTTTTTTTAATTGGACCAGACGAATCTCGAAATCGTGAAGACTTTTTCACGAGAAACATTCGAACATCTAGTCGTACATACATGCATTTTAAAGATTGAGTTATGAGATCAATTTAATATCTTTCAAATTAAACTATTTCCACACATTATAAATATGAGTACTCATACGGTTATATTATGACTTTTTTTTTTACGCAGTATCAATTTATTCAATATACATATCTGTGATGTATTGCGGTTAGCGGTGAACTAGCGTCTTCCAAATAGACGAGAGGTTAGCGTGCGCGTTTCGGAGACGGAGATTGTAGGGTTCGATTCCGTCAGTTACTGAATTTTTTAAATCCCAAGGATGTAGGGTCCAATTGGTTGAGCCATTCTTTGACAATCAATTCTCGTGAAACTATAATGAGTCTCGAAAGTGCGGAGATTCATATATGTACTTTATTTATACTGTTGTGGTCACATTTATACTGTTGAGGTCTTTACTGTATATTTTCAGAGCAAATATGATTTAAAAAAACTATTATTGACAAAATGTTTAGGATACTAATTTAATATGATTTAGATAATAGATTTATATACGTATAATCAACCCGCCGATTAATTCTTACCACGTTGTATAAAATCCGCGTTATAAGAAACCCAAAATCAATAATAATATTTTAAAAAATCATATGTAATGTTGTATAACACGTCTACTGAATTACAGCCAACGTCAGTGCTGCCAGCAGTGAAATAAGAAACATCCCTATTAGTTCAGGAAAAATCCGCTACCCACCGTTGCCTGTCAATTTCATTAGATTGTATTATACTATCAAAAGCAGGAGCTAAAAATAATGTGACGTGATTTATTTAGGCAAATGCATAGTTATCAATACATTATATGACAAGCTAAACGATGTGCGTAATACTTTTTTAGTATTAAAATAAAAAAATAGTCGAATAACTAAAAAAACAACTCAATTCAAGATTTAACAATTAAGATTTCCCGAAAAAAAATGGGGGAAACTTTTCATAATGCCTTAATAAACAATTCTTTAACTTTACAATCAATAAAATCAGATATTAAGGTTGCCGGTCTTTTCACGAGTAAGTCCGTTGACGTGACAAATGCGCATTACCGGTACGAAACTTTCGCAAACTATTTCTTTGTTTTTTTCTGCTTCATTGAAACTTTGCACTTGTCATATAAATAAAAATCATTTCCCTAAATAAAAATATATTTTTACGAGTTTTTTCTTACAGTAAATACCATTATGGCAATAACTAAGTTGGTGAATACATTATTTTTATTATTCGTTTCATTTCTTTCTGCTGTAACTTTCATCATAAACGAATGAAATAAAATTTTATATGATGTTGAAATGCTACCCATAACTTTGTTCTCATTTAAAAACATACTAATGTTGGGAAAAATATGATGCGGATATACTCTAAAATATTTGACAACATAAAATAAACGTTAAATGAAAAACAATGTCACCTGCGGCTGTCCATGGTAAAATTTCATTACAATCAGAATCCAATTACTGGCGGATAAACGTCTCTCCTAATTATTTTCACTCTCATTGTCTTGTACAAAGGTTCGAAGTAGTTCAGAATTTGTTATGTCTGCCATTCGGACTATTGTTATATTATATATGTATAGTATTACTAGATAAATAAGTTTATCCCGCAGCCATATTGCATTAGAACTATGTGCCTTGCTCGTTTCCATTTCAGAAATTTTGCAAACTATTAAATTCTTTACAAACGAAAATATAAACAGCGCATATTATAAAAGGATTGCAACGCGAAAAATTTGCGTAAAGTTTTCCTCATCCGTATCTTTTACAATTTCAAACTTTATAGATTGTTAATCTAACGGCTGACAATCAACCCTTACAAAATTGTCAATATGCCTCCCACTTCTATCGAGGTTTCGGATAATTGGTTGAAAATGATAACACATTTAAAAGATTAAAGAATCAACTGTAGTTGAGTGTGGAATACATTACAAGTAAATTATTCCCAGTATAACGTATATTTTTTGCTTTCCCGATCTATATTTAGTTTAACGAAACTAAAGGAGTTCTGCCAAGAGTTTCGTTATAGCTCGATTTGACCTGTATTTACAAATATGAATGTAAATCATATTGGTTTCATTTATAGTAATGATAGTTCTGGTAAAAACACATTTTTAATAAAGATTAATGTCCTGTCAGTCTATATTAACAATTCCATAATTATAAAACATATAATAACATAGGTAATTTGATGCTTGAACTTGTAATTGTCTTTACACAATGAATTGATTAATAAATCGATAACGATTAAATTCAAACTTTTTTCAGCCGAACACTATAAATTCAAACGGAGCTTTAGAGGGAGAAAGCTTTTCCTTCTACCTACAAACTTTTCGTATACATAAATAACAAGAACCGTTTTCCTCCGGGCCCAGCCAAACTTTTTTGGCATATGACCGTGTATGTCTGGAGTTTTAAACTAAAACCAGAACTAGACCCAAACTACTCATATGAAAACCAAAGTTACAAAATTTTAATACTGGATTAAGTTTGGACTATGAATAGAGTTTGTAAGTAATGAGGTTAGACGGGATAAATTTATTAGGCAATTTTAACGCAAGTGTTTATGTTAGGTAAGCGAATGTAAATCTTACTGTAATAGGTAATTAGCGTCATTTGGGCTTAGGGGGGAAAGTTTTTACTTTGTTTTGGAGTAAATAATCGAGTGATATTCAGATTTAAAGAAACTATAAAATAAACTTTCTTCGGCTGGATATGTTTAAGTATTTTTTATATTTGAAAAAAACCCATTCAGTCGAGTCGAGTTTATAAAAATATGATAATATTAAAAAAACAGTCACAGTGTAATTAGTCACATAAAACTTGTAAAACTGAGTATCTATTCAAGTTATGGAGTATGAATATTGGAATTTTTAGTAAACTTTACGTAATAAATGCAGAAAAAACATATAAGATCTGTTTTCAAAATTAAGGTTAGCGCTTAAGTTATGGCAGGTTTAAAAGTAATCCCTAAGTGGTCGAGAGGTGAACGTGCATGTTTTGGTGGACGGAGGCTATGAGTTAGAATCCCACACCTACTAAAAAAATATTAAGCCTAACGCTGCATTCCTGAATGATCGTTGAACAAAAGGCTGACAACTTATACTCGTCAAGGAAAATATTCACATTACGGAATCCGTATTACTTAATTTCTGGAGTGGATATTTTCACACTGTGGATACCCTTATGCTCCATATTCATTATGGTTTATATTCCATATTACTTACATAATCAAATCTATTACAATTTATAAAATAGGGGAAGTGAAAATAAACGGATGAACCGATTGTAATAATTGATACAATGAAAAATGGTTCACATTACATATTAAAGAAAATATGATTTTTATGGGTAAAAGATATTCTAATAAGTCTTTGATTCTCTAAATACATATGTAAGCAATTAAAAGATTTAAAATGGACATTGTTTTATAAGATAATAAATTCAATTCAATTTAAAAAAAATGTTTTTTAACTTATTGAAATTGTCCGACACTTAGCGGGTTAGATTAAATGAACCCGCGTATGATCGAATTATATACAATCAAAATCCATTGCCCTTAAATTGAAATAAAAAGAACATAACGAATAAGAGTGGCACTTCAACAGTGAAATTACAGAGGCGTACTGAAATCTTCAATGTTTTAGAGTGAGGAATTTATTGAGTCCCTATATCCACAGTACCACGGAAATAATGGCGCTTATTTATTTATTTCAAATACGAATAGCTATTGTTGCACTACGCGATTTTTATAGATCTATTAAATCGCGGCAACAAAGCCATATCGATGTTAAAATCAATGTATTTTTATTTATCAAATTTAATATTAGCTCATTAAATTATATTATAAAAACATCAAGCTGCAAAAGTAGCAAAGTAGAGACTATCGTGCACGCAAGCGGTTGAGATATGCGGATTTTTAAAAACTGAAAAAGTAGACTTGGATGCACATTGGGTTGAGCAATCGTCTGACAACTGACTCTCTTAAAAAGTAATCTGCCGTTATGTTTCCACATTGCCGAGATTCATATACTTTATTTATATATCAGTGGATATCTTCGCGCTATGTGGATCCACATGCTCCACCATGCGAGCACTGTTAAAAAACTACATTGCATGGAATTGGGTTTTTTACTCGAAATGTTTTTTATTGTGAAAGAAACATCAAGAAAGTGTTTCTTTAATAATATCCAAAACGTGACCAGTTTTAGTTAAATAGATTTGACACTAAGCAGAAGATATTATTGTTTATAATGTTTTTGCCCTTGGCTTAGATTAGTGAAAATGAGTATTGATAAAAAACCACTTTTTTCTAACAGAATTTCCAAATACTCGTAGTCATTTTGTGAAATGTGAACACTGGTCCAAAACAAATGGAGAAAATTAATTTTATTGTTACAATTGTTAAGTCATCTCTTTATTCCGTTCAAATTCATTTTGGAAGTAAAAATTTAAAATTTACAGATAGGTGTGCGAATTTTTTTTTTTAATGTGTAAATGTGCAAAAATTCGATGGTTCCACGGTGAAAAAAACTTTCTCCGGTTTCAATGATAGATACATATCATTTTAAAATTATTTGTTTAAATTTAAACGGATGTAATTATAACTTTATTCATATATTTACAAATATACAATTTATGGTTTGCAGTCAGTAATAGTGACTCACTCGTCTCGGTTCAAAGTGTTGTATATATTTTTGAAACTCGGCCAAAATAGATTTGCCGACGAATTAGCTCAACTTTAAATAATAAAATAAAAGATTTATGATAGCAATTTAGGCACGCCACTGCTGATAGGCTAACCATACGTCAGGCTTAATTGAATTATATTGTATTTGATAAACCCAATGACTCGCCTAATGGGTTTAATTCTATTTTTGTCTAGTAACCAAGATTATCTGATATCAAAAAAGCCGAAAATAAAATAGTTTTTTTTGTTGTCTATAGTCTTGCGGTTTCGTCGTAAAAAAGTTTTCAATACAAATGAATTAATTAGTTAAATTAATTCAGTTTCAATATTTATGTGCATTAAAATATTCGCTCTGAAAGTAGAATATATGGATTTCCTTAATGTGAAGACATACCTTCTTAGATCATTTTTCACGAGACTTCGTTATCAGATTTTTTTTTAACCCAATAGCCATCCAGTCTGCATTTTGCAATTTAAAAATATACAAAAGTTGTTGGAATTGAATCTCATTTTCCGGATGCGAGGCACGCAAACTAACATCTTGGCTATTATCTATCTATCATAAAATGGCTATCTATTATAAAATAATTCGCAAAAAATATGGATAATCAATGAAACATTCTCGATAGTAAATAAATGAACAAAACTTCTAATTCGGTGGTATGCAAAAATGCAAAAGATAGATCTAAAGGCGAGATAATAAATTTGTGTAAAAGTACATTATAGTGCAATTTACTGAACAATAAAAATTAATTAAGATCGGGGAGATCTTTATCAAAGATTGAATTCGTACAATAGTATTCATATTTATGATGTGTACAACATCCAAAGCCCAAATTAGAGTTAACATTTGCTACCAATTTCGTCGAGCGTAACCGCTTGTGGACATATTCTAACGTATTTTACTAGGACCGGTTGTTAGTCAATCCCTCAAACTATTAATCATTCAAAGTCTGTATATGCAAATGCATTGACAACATGGGAATCTTCAAGCAAAAACAGGTTCGAACACGCAATCCAGGTTTCTTTACAATTCACAATTGCGTGCACTTATTCCATTTTAACAAAAGGGACGACGAATGAAAAAATATTTATATGACTTATTATTGACAAATATCATTTTTTGACAGTTACCTAAAATCAACTTAAAAAGTGTGCAACCCTCGAAATCGTTTTTTTTTTATTTTACAACAATATTATACCCACTCCAATCAATCAACGTGTGGTCACCCACAGCTAACAATGACAGCCACTGGTGTGGAGTGCATTTGAGGATGATGAATTATTGATGATCGTGGTGTCACCCGCTTCGCTGTCAGACCTGTCCTGATGAGAATCGATGGTGCTAAGGACGATCAGGTCAATTGATGATCCTTTAACTGTCAATATACGATTTTTTTATATTTAATTCTTTTGATATGCCTATTAATATTATTATTTGGGAATTACGTAATTTTCATGCATGATTTATTTTCCATTTCGGTTGACTTAAAAAAAATACTTTGATATAGTAATGTTGTACCTTCTATTGTAAATTTATTAATTTAATACCATATGTTTTTATGGAAATCTTAATATTTTAAAGTAAAATATATTTTTCGAGTAACATTTTAAGCATTGTAAGCATTTAATTAATATTAAGTAAAGACTCAATAATATTCGTATAATTTAATTACATAATACGCAAGCCGAAAACACAACAAAAATTAAGAATTTATCACATATGCCACCTGAGTTATAGCGATAAATATATGTTTCCTGTAGTTTATTCTAGATACCTATGTTTACATTATTTTATACATATTAAAATGAATTAAGTTAAATTTTAATATACCCTAAATAAATACATTTAAATTGATGCCCCGACAGTAGCGTAGAGGTTGACGTACGCCTCTAGCAATCCGGGGAGTGCAAATTTGATTCCCACATCTGCCGGAAAATGCTGGACTGGATGCCCATTGAATTGAGCAATTATCTTTCAAGCAAAAAATATTTTTTCAAAACATGTCTTCACATTGCAGATATTCATATACTCCAATTTCGGAACGCACAACCTCACACTGTGTAGATAGATCCATATGCTCCACTTTCAAGGCGAACATGGTTAAAAAATAGAGATCATTTGAGGGGGGCAGTTCCACAGTGAACTTATTCCAATATGACAAAATTGAAAGAAGAATATTTGAGCACGTATTTTTTTGCATGAAAGAATCAAGTACCTTTTTTTGCAATGTTTGTTTTCGATATTTTCGGAAATGATTTTGTCTACTGGTTTATATACTATATGGTTCTTCTACATAAGAAATACTTGTTCAAGATCTTCCTTTATCTTTGGATTTTGGCATAGTGGAAAAGGTTCACTTTGGATCGACGCCTCTCATTAAACGAGAGATTTGAATTTCTAATAAAATAAAAAATAATTATACATAAAATGATACGACAAAAATAAATTAAAATTTTGTGCCGTTTATTTATATTATATTTTATTTTTTCCCTTGTCTATTTAATTACGCAATACTGCCATCTAGCAGTAAGTAGATAAGGCTAAAAACGAGATATCGATGACAAAAAAATAATACATATTTATTTCAAATTCTTAATAATAATATTATGTGATTCATGTCGTAAAATTAGAGATTGTTGATAAATAAAAATCTCTCCATTTTTATCATAATTTCATCAGTAGTTTGTTACTTCTGTATCTCACTAAATCATTTCAGCTTTGGTATAATAATTACACGACGAGTAAAAATAACATGACATTTAACAGTTTATCACCGGCGTGTTCGCTTAAAAGGTGTATGGTTTGTGTATTTACCCCAGGTGTACTGAAATCTTAATTGGGCTGTTCGAGAGGACACAAATATCTCTCAACAGCCGCTGGGTCTACATGAGGGGAGACGAGACTTAAATTTCATTTCAGTAACGTACCACCAGCAAATGATATAATCCAATTTTGTAAAATTAAAACTAATACAAGTGAGAATTTGGACTCACTTAAACTTGAAGCAGACGAATTAATTTTGTCTAATGTTAATCATTTATAGACAGCCATTATTATTTCATTTTTAATTTACTTGGGAGAGTTTAATTTTAATATTCAGGATTTTTGTGTGTGTGAATTGTGAAAAAAAGATTTATTATTTTTTTTATAAACTACACTCCTTCGTTAAGCTGTTAAAACTTCTGATGTGCCAATTTTGATAAAACTAAATATATTTCGATTTTTTTTTTCATATTTCACACAGTTTTCTAAAGGTTCCAATGTTCCTCACAGTGCCCATATTAAAATATAACTGAAAATAAAAACATCCGATGTAACATGTCTTATTATGGTAAGACGTAGTTTTTTTACTCTCTTGCAAATTTTAAATGTTGTTAAATCGGATGTTTTAACTGGTCAATGGTGGTTTATTATTCATTATGCGTGCTATTCAAAAAAAGCTTTGCGCAACATGATCGCCGTTAGCATTACTTGCTGTTCACAAAAAAGCTACATATCGCTGTTCCGCATTTAAATGGTTAAATAAAATGCAAATCAACTTTGAAAAAAAAATTATATCCACCATTTAAATATCCTATATACTAGTTATCCTATAATTATTTTGTGCATACCAACTTTAATAAAAAAAAACTTATGCAATTTGCACACCACGAAGAGTGGCAAGGTGCACGTTAGGCATAGTCATAGGAAATACACAATATAAGCCCGTTGACAAGAAAGAAAAGTTTTACTAAGCTGACTAATTGATAGCGAAATGAACAACTATCCAAAGTCACTAAACGGCGAATGATATACAAGAATTGTGAAACATATTATGCATCATTTTTGACACGTCTCAGTATATATATTATAAGTCATAACCAATGAACGGAACATGTGAATACCTTTATCTAGTGAGATTTTGTTAATAGTCAGTTCGTTACTCAAAGTTTAATATAATATATAAGAGTCGCTCCTGATATCGAGTGGTAAAAGCACACTTGTGAATGGCTTAGTACCAGATGTAGCACGTTTAAATTATTATCTTTATTATTTATTAATTATTTTTTTCCTTATTTAATATAATACAAGAAGAAAACTATGTTATTATCCATCTTAAGATTGTCATTGTATATATTTTATAATAAAATAACCAGATATTCATTGGCGATGAGAATTCACCTAAATTGAACAATTGATATAATATTTGACATAGGCACTTCTTGTTAAGTACCACGGAAATGTATTTGTGTTATTTTGATACAGATTATAATTGAAGCTAGACAAAGTCAATCATTTGAATGTAGCAAAAGACGAAGAGCTTGGATCTACGTCATTGCATAGGCTCACCGTTACGGTGGATATTTCCGTCGTCTCTCTTTGCTATTTAAGGATATTTGTACGAAGCAGTTGTCAGGGGCGGAGTGAGAATTAATAATGACTCATCATTTATCAGGGCGGATTCACAAGGGCTCTAAGCACTAGGGAAAAGTTTAATTTATGTTGGTACTCGTCGGAAAGCCAAAAGATTTTTTAATGTGTGAAACGACATTCTATTATAAATAGCTGGTAGTATGTCTTAATATTACGAAAGTATGATTAAAATTCATGTAGAATTTTAAATAAATAATTCCATATTTTGATTATATTTATTAAATTCCTGAATATAGTCATAAATAAAAATCGTAGTAAAATTTTTCATTTTATTGTATATAATGCTTTGAAAACATAAATACTTAACTATGATAAAGATACCTAATCCGAAATATACACAGAAGAAGTAATCAATGTTTTTTCTAACACGCATACTAACGATTTACAAGCAATGATATCTAAAAAGCGTCCAAGTGACTCGAACGTTTTCGGCTTTGAATTTTAAATATAGGATTATTTAATTACAAATATTTTTTTGACCATACCCATTCCGAATTATAGTGCTATTTTAACATGTTTTTTTTCAATAAATATACGTATGTATTGTTTATTGTGTTGTATTGTATCGATATATTGTTTTAATTATAAATAAATAATACACTAAATGTAATCAATCCCGAGATTTTATGGGCAAAGACTAATATAATATTAGTAAAAACACAAACACAAAATGACCAAAATTTAAATTAGTAGCCACAAAACACTCAATAACTTTTAAAGTAGTTCATTTTTCTATAATCTAATAACCAGGAAAGACGTGGGATATGCCATGTAAATATTTAATCTTTCTATTACAGTCTTAGTAACAATCTGTTAATGTGATTTTTTAAATTTCAAAAATTCGATTTTTCTGTTTTTAAATTTATTTTATAGAAATACGTTCATTTCGTATTGCAAATAAATGAGTAATTTAAATCTCTTAAATTTTTTCTAAATTCAATGGTTTTCAATTTAAAATATCGTAGAAACATAGAAGCTTTTTATAAAATTATGTTAAAATATATCAAAACAACGATAGAATAAATAATAATATAGCATTTTTTGCTACACTAACTAATGAATTCTAATAAAAAATATAATTGAAATAAAATAGTAATATTTACAAAGCACGTTTTAGCACAAGTTAAGCAGATCTATTATTTAAATCACAAAACGAATCTGAAAGGTGTATATATTTAGAAAATGTAATTACTAAACCTGACACGTGAAATAGTTGTGGACGACACGTGTAAGTGTCTCAGTGTCTTTTTTGCGCACGTGTGCCGTGTCAATGTCACAGGAAGATCCGTGAATTCTGAAAGGGTTTATTTTTGATTCGCCGGATACAGGAAAAATATCACACGTATGTTTTACACGAATAGAAATGTCACTAATGCGTGTATCATGTTTGTAACGTCTGGCGTTTATATTTTTAATTTCATGATCAAATTTGGATTCTACTATTACTATTAGTTACTATTAGATAATTACTTAATACAGAGGAAAAGAAATATAAAAATGTTTTATATAATGGGATGAATTTTCTTTATGAGAATAAATACTTATACCAGCGTTTTCCAATCTTTATTTACCATAGCCCGGCTATATTTATACTTCTTCTTTATGACAAACTTGATATTGGTAAGTAAGTAAAATAAAACAGACAAGAATATTCATACCGTTTGCTACATTAATTTTAATAAAAAACTATTTACTCATACAAAAATGAAAACAAGTCTAGCTAATGCTAATGAATAATTCATTATTAGTGTAATAAGCGACGTCTCTTGTTGAATATAAATTTAGGCTTAGCTATTAGAGTTAGCTAAGTTATTAGAGGAAAGTATATTAACTTTATTTTTGGTTCTTGTTTTCGAGAGCTTTTTGGGCGATCCGGCATTTTTCTTTCGTGACACTCTAAAGCTCACACATAGTATTGTATCTAGTCAAATGTAATACGAAAGAAAGTTTAGTAGAACGTCCGAAGTGAAATTCGATAACAATACGTATTAGTTTTTTCTATCTTTTAGTTTTAGAGAAAAGTTTATCACACATAAGGCATAAAAAGTTGCTAGAATATAACACCATGTGTTATTTATTGATTTTTATTTGCGTAGCAAAACTGAACTTTTTCTCATAATACTAAATTAACGATTAAACTCTTATCCCTTGCCGATATTGAAAATAGAATGTAATCAAGTATTAATTTAAATATATTTGTCTTGATAAATAAGAATTCTATTGTAATCGTGTTTTGAATATAATAAAATTAATGACTCACTTTAAAATCATGTGAAACAAGTGAAAATAAAAAAATAGGCGTATCTTTTCAACAAAATATTTTAAAAGCTTTTCTCTTTCCACAAGCTTTCAACGAATGTAATTTTGAGAACTGAAGTCGGCAACTAAATAGGCTGATAGCTAGACTATTTAACAAAAGCTCTCACCGGCAGATAGCTTTTGTTTGAATTTCCAGTTATTAAAAAAACCATAACAATAAAATTCTTTCATGCTTAGTTTCCTATCGTATTTCTTTGCAATTATTAGTATTTTAAACAAATGTGCTATGAATAAATATGAGTTTTTTTTTATTCTAATAATGTATTTTTTACCATGTTCGATCTGTAGATGAAGCATGTGCATTAACACAGTGCGAAGACATGTACATTCGACGGATTATTTTTTACGAAGATTGACTATCAGACAGTTGCTCAACCCAATGGTCATCCAGTGTTGCGTTATCGGATTTTAAAAAATCCCGATTGCAAAACACGTACGTTAACCTCTACGCTGCCGGAAAGACATAATATAAATATGTAACACTGACGTTGCGTATATTTGAAATTGAATCAATTTGATACAAACAAATTAACAACAGTAAAATTGTATCACAGTCTGGTTCTATTTTGGCATAACAATCGATAGGAAACTTACCATAATATAGATTTGTATTTGACTAACATTTTCAATGATCCGCCATGTCTCCACGCCCGTTCAACGGAAGTATAGTGTATCGTAACGAACGTGAAATGCTTTGCCTAGTGTCTTAGGGGTTAACTTGTACTAGATCGCGTATAAATTCTATTCTAACTAACTAAAACCTGTCCATATCTTGCCTACTTTTTTAAGATAGAGAAGGTCGTTTGAATGCTAAACCATATTACGTTTCCCATAGAATATTTTTTGCGATTTCTTTCAGTTAAAAACTAGTTATTTAT
>JAGVSQ010008993.1:0-13956 GCA_022683975.1 Rhyacophila evoluta | reverse complement strand
GATATTTACTAATTTAATACTATAAATAGTAAGTTACAAGAGGATTTATTGGTAGTATGTTATATATTTGCTCACTGGCCATCAAGCACAATCAGTCAAAAATATTAATTAATTGTTACAATACAAAATTTATCATGTGAAGTTATCATATTTCGTAAAATGTGATTTCAGCACACTGCTAGGCACAATTTCATAAAGCTCAATAATAAAAAAGCCAAATACTAAAAACGTTTTCAAAAGTGATCCTCACGATACAACATAAAAAGCTGAAAAAAAGGTTTTCGTTAAAACAACACATATAAATCAGTCTTATTAAGTAGCAAAATGTAATATTTGTACTAGAATATATTAAAAGATCAATTTAGAAAAATAGATGAAGAAACAAGTTAACGGTTAATTTTTTATCACCTTATCATTTATTTGATGATGAGCAACACGGATATAATATGTTATTTTCTTGTAAAAATGTACCATGCTCATCGGTTATTTTTTCCAACCAGTCGGACTTCTGAGTCGTTGGAAGATCATTCGATACATATACAGGATATTTTTTGCTGCGGGAATTCCTGGGAATCAATCAATTTCTTTGTTAATTTGTAATTCACCATTCATTATAGTAGTAGTAATAGTAAACCATGTCATATTATAAAATATCTACTCATATGCGATACATCTAATGCTTTATACATTCGCGTTGCACGCCAATGCGTGGTATGTATAATATATTTTTGTTGGCGATGGCTAGTAGTCTTCGATGCCAGTCAGATTCGCTTGATCAACGTGGTTGCTTGCTCGTGCCCTCCACGAACCGGTCTTGGATTCAATAACAAACTGAAATATATCGAGTTTTATAAACTATCCAACAAAAAATTCTTACCAATCTTTCTCCTAGTGATTTCAATCGACAAGTGACCAAATCTTACACAACGTTAAAAAAGTATTTTATTTTTGAATTAAAAACAAACATCTTTTTCTGAGTCTAGTGTTAACTTTATTTAAGATTGAATAGCGAATACAAAATTCTAAGCGTATGATGATTTCTTCGCAAAAGATTTTTTTATTTAACGGATATTTAGTCCAATTTCATGAAACTGAAACCGTTTAAAATCGCATTTTTTTCACTACTTTGTTTAGGTAATATTGGGATACTTATAAAATAATAATAATTATATGTAACCCTTGATTGTTTACCCTAACTTTTTAACATTTACATAAATTAATAGTATCCATGCGTTACTGTAAAAAGCTAGTAACTAATACAAACAAGAATTGATATCTTTTGGAATTTCTGATAACTTTCTTCGAATTTGTTCACGCGGAGTACATTTTTATCTAGAACAGTAAAGTCTGTGATCATGATATATTTAATATTATAGAATCTAAAATTTGCTGCATTTGAGCGATGTAAAACGCTGTTTACTGAAACGTTTCTTAGAAAACCTTAAAAACCCCCTTATTTTGATGTGAATTTTGTAGCACCGATGTATTTTGGTGTTGTCATATAAAAAACATTTTTTCCCACAATTTATATCGGAAATGTTTCTATTTTGCGAATAAATACTAACAGTTTATACGGCGATTACGATCTTCGAATGAAAAAGTTACTTTAGTAAAAGAATGTTTTGAATATCTTAAGTCATATATAGTTTTCTAGATATCTTAACTCATGTATAGTTGCTTTAATAAGTTTGAATTTCGCGGTCTAATTGTATTAAATGACACAGTTTATGTGTATTAATTTTAACACCAATTTATGACAGAAAAATAAATAAAAAGTTATAAATTTTTTCATAAAATATAATCTCGTAATAATTTAATTTGAATATGACACAGACGAAACCAGTGTTGTAAATAATACCAAAAAACATAAGTTTAAAATAATAAATTAAATTTATTTGAATAATCCACACTAAGGATTATTATAAATTTATGCTAATTATACATTATATGCTCAAAAAATGTATTGTTAAATAATCAGTTTTAAAATGTGATCCTTATTTAAAAGTGTTAACTAATTTGTGCAATAAATTTTAATTACTTACACTCGCGAGTTTTTTTTTCGTTAAAATTATTTATATTATAAGAATCCCAATATTTATTCTAATAACTTGTAGTGGGACTGGTTGATATTAAAATTTACAGTCGAGTCTCTTTTTTATTTTATGCAGTGTATACCCTTCACAGAAAACCGCATTAAAAATTTAAAAAATATATACTTTGGTGCGTTAAGAATTCAAGGATATATTCCATAATTTAAAATCGCGTAAAACGGAACAATTGAGCTAAAATTAGCGTAAAATCGCATCTAGAAATATCATGTAATAATTCAGTAAACTAGTAGTACCTAAAATTCGTTCGAAAATACGAAATATTTTTTATGGAACTTAAAATATTTTTTTTTTCACGATTATTTATTATACTGCACTGCGAGAGTTATTTTATGTTTGGGCAATTTCGGCGGCCCTTTTAAGTATAATTATAAAAAAAAGACATGGGTTTACTATCTGAAAACGAATCGTACATTTAATGTAAATTTTATAATCCTCACGTAAAATTACACTACAGATTTGACAACAGAGTATATTTGCATGTCATTAAAAGTTCTTTAATTAAAACTCTTTGAAAAAAATGAACCTGCATTTTTTCATCTTAAAAACTTCAGATTAAAACAATATTTTATATTCACTTTTTTTTGAAGTTCCTTGATAGCACCCCTAAGCACATGGCGCCCAGGGCACTAGTTTTACCGGTACTCGATCGTCTTTATCTGACAATCTTTGGCACCGTCCGCGAACTAGTGCGACATCACTAGCATCCTTAAAAAAGATAGACCACACATCAAATCTGCATGTTAAAAGCAATCAATGGTTCTTTTAGAATACCAAATTTGTATGAAATGTGTAACGCATAATTATTATTTTCAAGCGCTTAAAACGGATATGCATAAAAAGAGACTCGACCGTAATTACAAATAAATTACAATTCAAGTATTAATTGATTATCAAATAACACATTTTGATTATATGATTACACTTAGGAATTCAGAAGGTGTATGCACACTAACAATTATATATACAAAAATTATTCAGTATGCTATATTCGAACAGTGTCTAATAATATTCTCTATATCCATGAACTTAGTCAGTTTGATGTGTATTTCTGAATCAGCGTAATGTGGTTAAATTTAACTCGCAAGCAAGAAAATAAGTGAAACTCCTGAGTGGTGACTTTGCGTGATCTTTAGTTCATTTATGCAAATAATACATTACCTGTCAAACAGTGAAGATGAAGATTCTCTTAGGATTGGTTATAGCTGGTGAGTAACAAATATTTTTACATGTTATTAAATTCATTACTTTAAGTGATTGTTTTGTGATAGAATGAGTTTTACCATCGACTTTCTACTATATCGACATTCCCTAAGTATTATCTTGGATACATGACATTTTACAGGAAAGCGCCTCGAAAATTGAAAATGCAATTGCATAGTAACAACTGCATATATTACCTTACGAAAAAACGGTGAATTACGTATTTTATTTTAAAAAATACAATTTGTGTGTTAAATACTTTTCGTATACTGTGCAATAAATTGAAAAATTATCTCGAAATATCGGTTTTTACGAAGATTGGTTGTCGACAAAGTGTTGTATCCAAATATACATGCATCTTGAAATTCATAACTATGTAGACAGCATTCAAACATAATAATATTCCACAAATAACATTCTAATACAAAAATTATATATCACACCATTTACATAGTATTTAATTGGGGCTGGGTTTATAATTCTTTATAATGTTTGACTAGCCTATTTTCTGTGTGCATACTAGTGTGATTTGTAACCTTTTTCATCTATCAATTTAGGTCACTACTACAGTACACCACTAAAGTAAACCGTCTCAATCGGCCTTCAGCTAAATGTCAGTTTCACATTTAGGCCCTAACTTTTCTTCCTGTCAACCATTTATATTACCTGTCTCTTTCAGTGGCGTGCCTATTTTGAATGATACAATGTGACATATTTGAGTGGTTTGACTAATGACAATTTTCTGTCATACTATTTTTGATTATTCATATATCTATCAGAAAGCTATAAGATATCTCTTTTACCGTGCTATATTGCATATAAAACAGATGAAAATCAATATTTTTTATGTTATTTTGAAAAGAGTTTATAAGAAATGTAGCATAATCAATTCGTTATGTGTACAGTTTTATATAAAAAGTAAATTATACAAATTGTTTAAATTAAATAGAGTTTCTATTTCGCTTGACATTATCAGCCGATTATTTTTTACTAAAAAATATAGTCCTATATTGATAATTAGAAGCGGATTCACAGTTATTAAATATAATTTATTATTATTTAATGAATATGTACGCCACTGTTTTAATGTGTACTGTCTGCACGCATCCATTTTTCTCTTTCCATTTCCTTTTGGTGTCCGTATTAAAAATGTCAAATTAGAATTAGGCGTCTGTTTGAAATGTCAGTTACTGTAAAAATGCTTCCCTTTACCTTTATGTGGTAATGAATAATTGTTATAATTGCCATATTATCTTATGATGTACAACATACCATCAGACTAGCATCCACGATATGAAGGGCTGAATTTTCAACAGCAATAAATCGATATTCCACCGAAGTTATTGTCAATTGTCATCTGTGGTTGCCGATAATATACGAGTCATTTTCATTTCTCTTTTGCCCTAAAATTCCCATCAGTATGCAAGTGATTCTCCATTTTTTTTTTCTTTTATAGTATTTGTTTTGAAAGTAGATTATATGGATTTCCATAATGTGAAAACTTATTCACCTTGCTGGATTTCGTGCGAGCATCAATTGTCAGCCAATCGCTCAATACAGTTCTGTATTTTTGAAAGTATTAAAATTTCTTGGCATATTTAGGATGCCTTGAAGCACTGATGCTTACACGCTAACTGCTACAGTTTCCAGACCACCGGAGGAATATATAATACCGTGTTACCTAGATGGAAAGATTTTAATTTTACAGAAAACTAGTGCTTATTTTTTATACTTAAATCTTGTAAGTATTTTTACAGTGAAAACATATCTTGCAATGAAATTTCCAGATCAACGATTATTTTTTGTAATTTTTTTTAACCATGTTTGTCTCCTTGGCATTGTCGTGTGACAAATCTATCCATGGTTAATTTTTGTAATTGAAATTAATGTCCCAATTTTCGGTATAATTAAATTTCAGCATAACGAAACATTTCCTACAATCCCATAAACTTTTTTCTAGTTATGGAATATAAAATTCGACTCTTTACGACCAGCGTACGTTCGTAAATCTAACTGTTCTGATCTACCGTAAAATCAATTAACGTTTGCTTCGTTGGCAATGAACGTGCCTAACAAATGCAAGGTTAAAAAGATACAATTTCTAAATGACTCCACAAAGTGGCAATTAATGTAAGCATCTGAGTACAAATTTCCAATTCCCAATAGTTACCATGGAACATGTCGCTTTGGACATATCTTGTCAAACTTTTTGGGCAAGAAACACTTGTTTTCTAATACTTCTAACATCAAATTTCCATCGAATTATTCAGTTTTAATTTGGGATACAAAACTTTCCTTATTTTATCACCAACATTAAGTACTATTACTTGTTAATTACATTAAAATATTTACGGCATCTGTCGGTAATTTCTGAGATCACAGCGACTCCTGCGAGTATTAGATATAATATATTTTTGAGGACTAGGTCGAAATTATTCACCTAACTCGAGTTATACGTCCGTTTTTTAGATATTTAAACGATAACATATGTCGCGTAATAATCACTTCTTAACAAATTTATGATTTCTTGTTTTATTTAACTTGTGTATAGTTATGATATGTAAAATGCTTCGGAAATTTATAATTACTCGCCTTTTTAGCTCGCATTATCTACTGAATTTTAATTTATCTGTGCCACTTCTATAGTTTTTTTTTCTTAATCACGTAACTGCGATATCACGTAACTCGGTGACTATCTGTATTTAATTTGGTTCTTCATACATTTTCGATTTGGGTGCAAAGAAGAACAAATATACTCAAAGCTAAAAATCGGTGTCGTTGAGTAATCAATCGACTTGCCCGTTTTGAAAACATTTTTGCCAAAGTTGACTTATGTGAAAGCAGTAATGATCACAAGGTACAAGTATTATATACGACTGCTTTCATTTTATCACAATGCTTATTGCTAATATTCTTTAATTAAATGTTCTTTGCGAATTTTTAAATATTTAAAACATCAAAAAGTAAAAAAAACGAAATAAGAAAAACAACAGTATTCTTAGAGAGCCTGCTTACTGGATTTTATGTGGCTGACCTATTTCATAAATTAATATAGTAAAACAACATCAATCTTGAAAACAAGTTGAGAAGGCCTGGATTAATTAAATCAACGATAGTCTCTCAAACAGGTTGATTGTTTTTAATACAAAAAACTATAGTAGTAGATGTAATCTGCTTACGTATTTTATATAAATCTAGTTTTATATTATATATTTAATAAGTATCCGAAAGTTACGTTGCATATATAAATAATGTATTCAATTTCTCGCGATATTTTCTACTTAGTTAAAAAAACCAGATTTGTCTGAATTTTAAATAAAAATAAAAACAAAACACACACCATACGTTTATAACTGTGATTTTTACTTTCTCTTTCCGTCTATAAAAACCACATACGTAATACTCATGAAAAAAAGACTATCGAAATAAGTCTTTACAATGCAGGAATCCATATTATATGATACTCAATTTCTGAAGAGGTCATCTTCACGTCGGAGAGGTCCATCTTAAGGTATTCTTTATCATCTTATCACATGTTCAACTACTACAAGGTGTCACCACAAAATTTACGTTAACGAGATGGATCGTTGATGTTATACTTTAGTAGATATAGCATTACGTGTAATGTACCATTCCCAATATTCCCGTTTCCCGACAATTTTTTGTTTGAATTTCTGGGATAAACACATAACCCGCTTAGATACCATTGCGTATATTTATTGTTTTGCCCGTTGAATGTAAATCGTTTAATTTTATTATATTAAATTTCAATATCCTGTTTTTTTTGTTCATATAATTGTGTATTTTATAATTTGCCGGAAATATGATTTCAAATTTTCCGTTTAACGAAAGCAAACGTATACAGATATATAGCCTTCTAATTAAGTCATACTTTGATATCCAAGCCAATTCTCGTGAAAGACTGTATAAATCTTTGTATTTTGGAGATTTATTTATTTTATATTCAGATTACTCATAGTTTTAAAATATATATGGATTTTTTTTCTAAATTAAGTCTCATTTTCGGGTTTTCAATATATTGTACTCGTAATGTTGGACGGATACTGACTTATTTAGCGAGAACGAATAGAATTGAATACCTAGCTGCAGGACCGCGCTGCGCCAATGTCCAAATTATGCACCGCACAAAGGTGTCTTTTTTATGGGCGCCTTTCAACAAGAGAAATAAATTGAATCACCAATAAATATGTGTTATGATATTTATATACTTTAAAATAGTAGGTGTACCATATAAAAGATGTACAAGTTTCAAATACTATGGTTCAAAAAACCTTCTGCATAAAGCAGCCTCTCACCCACAGCGTGGTACTGCCTAAGTATTAAGAAGAAAATAAATTCTGTATCGCAAGATAAAATCATCTCAGAGTATTTCTGGTATGTTAAAATTAATATGTGCTTTGTGTTTACAAACGTTCATTGAATCTGGCGTGTGTATTATTATACCGTGACCCAAAATTATTATTGAATGTATGATATCAATATATCGAAACGAATTATGTATGATCTCATATCGATCAGTAAAAGTATTATACGTTTGCAAAAATTAAATCATATCGATCAAAATCTAGGCCGAGCCCGATCATATAAGTTCGTGCGAATAAACCACGGATATCTATTACTAAAATACCACATTGATATCTGAAACAAATATTGTATAAGTAATAATTTCAACTGATGTGGCTTGATATATTACACGTTGATTATAAAATCAAAAATTATTCGACATCTCTGAAATTCCATAATATACAGGTAGTCCTCAAATTACATGATATCTACTTACACATTTATTACACGCCATCGTTTTTTAGTCGCACACTTAAATCCGCAAAATTAGAAACAAACATGTTACTCAAGCTACGTGATTTTTGAAATACGTGAAAACTTTTAGAACGAATCAATCATGTAACTCAAGGACTAGGTGTAGTTAATTATTAACGATGTTTGTTACGTTTATCTTCAGTCTTAAGTACACAACCGACGCGTAAATAGATGCTGATAAAAAACATGTGACCTGCTCACACATTGATTAAACAATCATTAAAATAGTAACGAATAACCGTTGTTTTATGAACTTTTTTTAATAATTCTTTGATAAATCATAGGATTTGTCAAACTTTATATCATTCATTTTAATATGGATATAACCATATCTTTAAAAAATGATACAAAACAAAATATGGACACAGAGGGGTTGTTCCAAAGTGAAATTATTCCACTATGCCAATATTGAAAACAAAATATTTTGCTGTGTGAAAGAAGTCAATATATTTGAAAATGATTTTTTTGTCTACTGGCTCACATTAGGGGCATTTCTAGTTGGCTGGTGTGCAGATTAAGCCATCGATATTTAATAATCTTTATTAGTCCATCTGCTAGAATTTTAACAAACCTGAAAATAAAATTTCGCAATCTGCCCGCAATCCCAATATTGGATATGGGGCAGGTATAGTTGCTACATCTTTAAATCTTTATTCTCGGGATTCAAATCACGTTCCCGGGAATATTGTTATAGAGAGTAAAAGAGCGAAAAAAACGAGAAATTTAGGTACGACAATATGCAACGAATTCGATTCAGCTATCAAAATATAAACGATAAATTCAAAATGATATTAAATAATTTTCAAAAAAGCTACATTAACACTTGGCCTGCGGGAACCGTAATATTACACTTTTGTGTACTCCAGCGGTTATCTGCCAGACTCGGAACATTCCGTGCCTCACATTTTAAATATTTTGACAGCCAACTGTTGTCATATACTTTTACTATATTTTTATAAGAAAACCAGAAAACCCCCTCGCTCTATACTTCGTAAATGTCGTCACTCTTCATATCAATTCGCAAGTGTGTTAAGCTTATTCTATCCTAGCCATCATCATTTTGGACCGAAATCTTCTTCCTTGGCTTAGTATACTTATTTTTCAGTTCCGGTAAAGCATTTTAAATACTTTCGTAAGTTTTAAATGAGTTTATTAATGCCGATGAGGATTATATTACATTTTTTCTCAAACATTTAAAATTCGCAATATCTTGGTTTTAAGTTATAATTATATAAGCTGTGACAATAATATAATACTGAGATATTGATTAATTGGTTTAGCATAGAATTTCTAGTACAATAAACAAATCAAAAGTTGAAATATTTAAAGAACTTTAGTAAATATATTTATTTTCGCAAACTAACGTTTTTAACGCATTTCGCGAATTTGCCAAAAGTAGCCTGCAGCTTAAGTGTTAAACGAGAAAAAAATTAAATAGTCGTATTTTTTTGCGTAATTCCTGGGAATTTGATCGAGTATTTCTCAAGTATTCTTCATAAGATATAAGATATAATAAATGATTTAGTACTAAACATCAAAACAGTCAGTTCTTCCACATATCGATTGGGGAAAAATTAGATCGCTATTGCTCACACCTATATTTATAAAAACTAAGCATCCAAAAATAGTACTCAAAACTCTAAGCTGCATCATGTGAAAGCTATCGTAGTGTTTTTTTTAAAACTTCTATGCAATTGATTTACTCTTGGCATTGGTAAATTTGGCAGGTCACTCTAATTCAATTCAAAACTGGTCAAAAGAATTTGCTTATGAAATATCGAAGCGTACCGTACATGTTTTGTTATCTCTCATCTTTCCCAATGACAATACAATTGAAATGGACAACGCAAAAACAGTGGAAGTTAATCTATTTACTGATTTTGAATTGTTAATTATCAAGCAATTGTTGACTCAAACGCTGCTCACGCCCGATTACGCGGTGATTTGATAAAAAAAATCTCTCGGTGATGTAACTATATGTTGAACTAAATGATACATAATAAAAAATAGACAAACCATTTAGGTCATCGAGTTCCAAAAAGTATTCTAAATTATCAACAAGCATTTTGTGCTTGTACTTTGTTCCAGAGTGCTTTCTGCAACTCAACGACTCATTTATCACAAATAAAATCACTAATTTGAAAAAAAATCGTACAACATGTAATTAAGATTGCGTATATATGAAACAAAAATAGCCACAAATAAATATTTAAAGAATTGCAATTGACGAAAAATAGTTTCACAACCTGCGTCTGTTCTTGATATTTTTTTTAGTAGTGCAATTAATTTTGAGTAATATGCGGAGGCACAATCTTTTAATAACATTATGTTATTCATATTGCTTTAACATCTTATTAACAAAATGGCAGTAGGATATATTTATTAATGGTCGATCTTATATATATTTTGTTATGCTTTGGTGTTGCCTTATTTAAGGTTTATTTTTTATTTTTATGTTATTAAAATGTGAAGATTTAACGGATTCTTAGAAACTATTTTGAATGAGTTCTATAATTTGTAATTCGGAATAACATTGTAACGTGTAGAATGGTAAATCTGCTGGATTTTACCAAATTAATTAAACATGCACACTATCAATTACCATATTAAAAACTGTGAATTACATAATAATGAAGATTATCGCTTGTAACCTAAAAAAGATGTTAATATTTTGTACGTCATATTCATACATTATTACCGATTGGTACAGATAGTATTGTGTATAAACACAGTTCTTGTTACGTGTTTTTTTTTTTAATACATTTAAATTATTTTACATGTCATGTATTACTTTGAACTAAGGTTCATTTCTTATTCCGAAAATTAGCATTGTCATACATTTATATGCAAAAAATGTTATGTCTGTAGCTTGTCAATTGAATACAAACTTCAATCACCTGTAATGACCTTCGTAATATATTTGTGGCAATTTTTTTTAATTTTCAGTCAGTGTTGCCAGAGGTATTAGAATTTTGACACTGATAAGGAAATTTTGGAAAAAGGAAAAGCGTTTGACGCCCAACATTTTCCTTCCCTTTGAAATTATAAGGAAGAAAGTAATGTTTATTTATATGTTTAAAAGAATTCTTACTATACGCCTTCTATCATTAGCTTAATTAATAAAAAAAAATCCAATATATAACAAATAACGACAAATATTATATTTCTTCTTTTGAGTTGTAAAATTAATAAAATCTATTAAAATATACTAGATTAGAAGACATTTCTTATAACCACTGGCAGCACTGGTTTTATTATAATTTTTAATCTGATTAATTCACAGGTGGGAAAGTCTACATACTCGGATATTATAATTTTTAAATCGTTCTTGAGTTCCTCCTTACTGAAAAATAAATTATCTCTGCACTAGTATTAAATTGTGTGTGTTTTATTTTTATTTTAATATGACGGAACACATGAAATGTAGTTTAGTGGAACCTTCATAATACGAATCTTAAAGAATCAGCTTTGTAACAGTTTGTGCTACCGAGGTTTATCAAGTTATTCGAGATATGGAGTTGTACTAACTAATATTCGAAGGATTTTTTATTTTACAATTTCTTTACAAAGGTTTTCATTATCATATATAATATTAGTGCCCGTGATGGTCCACGCTCAACTACATACGTAGTAACAAAAAAGTTGTTTTTTTTAATGTATAACATGTATGTTCAATGGATTGAGTGAATGGCTGATAATTATTTCCTTCTGAAGAAAGTTTTCTAAAAAAATTTCAAATCTATCGGTTGTCAGCTAATCGGTCAATCCATTGAGCATCCAGTTCTGTATCGTGATTTCCGACTCTGACGCACGCATGTTTACTTTTTAGCCAACAGATGAGAATAATTGTAATAACTCCAGTTGTAATGGGTTCAAACTACGGAATTCGCGTTTGTTTTTGAATTTCAAATTCCATTGTTACACTTTACACCTCCTACTTGGTCCAAAAGTAGAAATTACGAACAAAAAATTCTGGAAAATTGTACGAAACTTGTAAATCAGAAAAAAAACCAGAAAAACCGTAATTCCGTAATATTTTCGACTGTTGAGGAATTTCCTTTATTCAAGAATGAACTTCTAGCATGCAAACATTGTCAATTTGAAATTTAAAGATCGAAATCTAGAAACAATGTTTGGTAAAATGTTGCATTCTCATTGAAGGGTTTAATTGAAATTCCGGGCCGGCCGTGTCGTGCTATGAAGCAGAGACACGGCTGTATCAGGCCCCATCATGTAAGGGGCGGCAAAATTAGCGAAATCAATATAAATATTACAAATGCACGAACCATGCGGGGCCGCAAAATATTATTTTGAGGCTGCGAAATTATCTAAGAAAGCTATTTCAGAATTACGTCCGAAAGCAGAAATGACGAACAAAAAATTCTGGGCGAATGTACGAGAGTAAAAAGTGAAAAGCCCAAAACCTAAAAAACGAGAAATCATAATTTTTGGAAGGAATTGAAAAATATTTTCTACGCGTCAGAGGGGCGGCATTTTAAAGATTTATCTCATAGAGACTGAGATAAAGACTCCATTATCTCACAATACATTTTTAACGATTCGTAATCCTCAAAACTCGTAATATAAATATATTAAAATATTGGCGATGTGCTATACCAGTGTTACTAAGTGTTCATTTATGATTACGTAATTTTTTAAATTTATTTAAATTTAAGCACATGTATGTATTCTATTCTTCAGTAAAATACTTAATTTCAAACAAATCGTACAAAGCAGATTAACAAAAAGGTAAACTTAACAATACTTACAGAATTTAATGTTTATCTTTACAAGGAAATATAATTAGATTACGAAAGAAATAGGCTTATCGCATTTCTTGCTCGATTTACTTCCTTTATGCACACTTTTCAGCACGAGATCTGAAATATGACTGAGGAAAAAAAATCATCAGAAAATCCACGTTTTGAAAACAAATTCTGTTAACAAAAATAAATACGATTCCTCAGTAGGTAAGAGGTTAGCGTAACTGCGTTGGAGCTGGAAATTACTGGTGCAAATCCCACAGCTGCCGAATTTTTAAAAACTCAAAGATGCAGCACTGAATGCCCAATGAATTAAGAAATTGGTAGATAATTTAATTCGTGCGAAACAAAATCAATGTATATCTTATTGCATAATTCGGATACTACATTTCCTCGGCAAACTTTATTCACATTCTGTAGATCTATATGCTCTACATGGAATGGTAAAAAAAGAAAAAAAAAACACTTTAGTGTTGACTACTCAGGGCGCTTGGAGGATATTTTTTCGAAACAATTTAAATATATTTTTTTTTGTATTGAATGGGAAATTATGAGATTTTCCCTCACGAATGGGAACCTTAGGTGGTTCTCAGAGAACATGATCTTCATATGGTACAGCATTAGTTGTTATTATGAATAATTTAGAACGTGTACACCATTATATTTAAGAAGTATACAATAGGCTAAACTGACGATTTGACCCCAAATGGTGTACGTAAGTATAAGTGGAATGCAGACCGCGGCCACACCTTTATCTTCTCAGTGTCATTTTTTCACTTCAACTGGGAACAATTGATTCTTCAGTATATACTTACTCTTTATTTGCTTCCAAAACTTGCTTGCCAAGGCCATGCCATAAATGATAGCCGTGCACTCAACATACTCAGCGCGCTTACTCGCATATCGATGCACATAGCTAAATTAATAAAAATATGTGCTTTTATTTTATCCTCAATATAAAGATATTTAATCAAAATTAATCGATAGAATATTTAAATTCTGAATTATTTAAAACTGGTAAACTTCCATATGTGAGATCACTG
>JAGVSQ010008992.1:0-12851 GCA_022683975.1 Rhyacophila evoluta | reverse complement strand
ATGTTATTGTATGATTTAAAATATTGTGTCTGCAGTGGCTTTGAGTTTAGGTTAAAATCGATATGAACAACCAAGTAGACAAATCAATAATATAAATCACTCCAAGTGAAAAAAAAGGTAAAGAAGTAGAAAGATAAAAAGTAAAATATTTTGTATGTAAATAAGTGTCTGTGTCTTCGTTTGCTGTGGGAATATTTTCTGTTTTTGTCTTCTTATTTATACATAGTAAAAAAAAAGTATAAATACGTAATCATTTACCATAGTTCTCACTTTCTAGTTTCACTTATTCGTATGAAATTCGAATTACATTTAATTACACTTTTTATTGTGGGCCATAGATTTTGAAAATGTCGAATAGTAAATTACCGTTTTATGGATACTGTAAAATTTTGATGTGTTCATCCGGATGCCAGATATGGCTTACTGCATTCCACCAGTAATCCAACGTTTTTTTATTGAAGTCGTTTAAACATTATGTAGTAACAACTAGTTAAAAATGAGAAATAGTTATGCAACGGAAGTAATAAGTCAATCATAAAACAAAGCTGACAGTATGAAAAACTTTTTACAGATTATTAGTCGAAATTTATTATTCTTCATGCAGCATATTGAAATTATAAATAATCTGATTAAAGTAGATATGCTAGAATATTTTGTATGTCAGGGATAAGCAAACTTTTATATCTGTGAGCTACACGGACGTCCGTCTATGGGGTATAGCGAACTGCAAAAAAATCTGCGATCAGGAGGTATCCATGTTAAGGGAAATGATCGCAACGGAAATTCAACGATTTTTTACTGATACCCTCCACCACCATTGCTTCCGAATCATATTCTTATATATGAAGGGTATATTTCCAAAATGAACTTACTCTACTATGCCAATATTTGATGGACAAGATTTTAAGCAAGTATTTTTATATAAAATAATCGTATAACATGTGAATCAGTAGACAAAATCAATTACAAAAATATTGAAAACAAACATAATAGTTGAGCTTTATGGTTCTATTATACAAAAAGTATTTATTTTAAATGTTTGTCCGAGTGGAATAAAGACACGTTGGAAATGTACTCATATGTAACCTTTTGAATGATTAAAAGCGATACAGTGTTGATAGCGATAATAACGAGCGTTATGTACCTTTAATATGATAATAGTATGTTAAAAAATAAAACAAAGCTTTTATCAATGGTTCTAGGATTTTTACAATATTTTAGCAGCGAAATGCTTAGCATAGTTTAAAGCTCAAAATAATACGTTGTGTATGATTACTTGTTCATATAATTTAATATTTTTAACACAAACTTAAAAAATAAATTATTACGTTTGTAAGTAATATTTTGACCCAAAACCATCCGGCCCGCGGTCATAGTTTGCCTACCCTTTTAATATACAATACTGAGACAGCCTTTCTTTATCTAAATTACTATTTTGTACTGACCAGTGATCCGAGATAGACAAACTTAATAATTTTCTCATTGGGTAAGTTTATTGAATGTATTTTGAATAATATTCAGTGAATTTAAGAGAATTTTCCTGCTGATGATATTTGAAGCTTTCAGGTGGCACAAATCTCTAAATAAACTAGGCACTAAGAATCATTAAAAGGCTTTGCTTTTCATCAATATGGGAGAATTTCTATTTATATTTTTGATGTTATTAAATACATCACGATTCATTGAAAACCACAACATGTATTCCTTCATTATATTAGTAGTAAAAAATAGAGTTAATTAATATTATAATATCACATTAAACTCAAGTCATATGTAAAACTGTTTCAATAGTTTGCCATAACATAATTTTTGGTAAAGCTACCACAAACAACATTGTATCCCTGGTAGCGTAGTTGGTGGCGTGCGCGCATGGCAATCCGGGGGCGAGTTCGATTCATCATATATCGGATTTTAAAAATCCAAAAATACAGGACTGGATGCCCATCGGATTAAGCAATTGTCTGATAAGCAATTCTCATGAAAATAATCTGTCAAAATGTCTTAACTTTGCGGAGATCTATAAACTTCACTTACGGAATGAATATCTTCACATTGTGTAGATCCATTTGCACCATTTTGGGAGCAAACATGGTATAAGAAGAAGAAATAATTAATCAATTTATTATAAACTTTTGTGTTTTTAGAGAGAAACCGATAGGGTAAAAGTTTATTGTAGTAGTGTGTTATATATAAATTTTTAAATTAATTTAAATTTTCGTGATAATTATTTTTTATTTGATAGTTGATTAATTTTCTATAATGTCTAAATTGCTGTTAATTCTAATAAATGAAACGAGCCAAATATGTATATGCATTTTATAAATCGAATTTTGGAATTTCAATACTAATACATGCGATCGATACGCTTTGGAAGTCGTATATTTTTCTGTTGCTTGCTTAGAGAAAGTTGAACAAAAATCTGATAAATTTTGTGAGCAGGTGGGAAAAATTGACGTTATATCTCCCTTTGAACAAAACCGTTTAGCGTCAGCCCTTGCGTACACACAAAATTACTCTAACTAAATTGTTATCAGATTGACTACTCTACTGCTGATATGTCAGGGGTCGGGAAAGCAAAATTAATAAATTCACGTAAAAAAATCATATATCACCTGACGTAAACGCTGTAGAGATACTGAATGTGAATAATTTTTTTGTAATCCGTTTCATGATCTTTTCCAAGTGAATAAATGCAACCAATATTTCATAAGAAGAAATTGATATCAAATCAAGTAATTACTAGGCAACATATATTACTTTAGAGATCTGAATGTTGATTTTATTTTGAAAAAAGAGAACTTTCTTAGTTATTAACTGTGTGCCTACAAATTTTGCAGAAAAACTAATGTCCAATAATATTAATTTATATCAAGACGTTCGCTGCTTATTTATTTTGCAATCACGTATATGCTGAAAGCTTTGCATTC
Organism: Rhyacophila evoluta; assembly: GCA_022683975.1. NCBI lineage: Eukaryota > Metazoa > Arthropoda > Insecta > Trichoptera > Rhyacophilidae > Rhyacophila > Rhyacophila evoluta. The sequence goes on along the minus strand of JAGVSQ010008992.1, from coordinate 9,924 downwards.
ATTCAAAATGATCACTAATTGGCAATCAGATATTAATTATATTAATAAATATTACCATATTTGCTTTGAAAGCGGAGCAACATATAAATAAAATCACCCCATGAATATATATGTATAATATATAAATTTCTCGAATGTTGCGCCATATCTTGAAAGATATTTTTACTAGAATTGCTCTCGAATCAATCACTCAATCAAATGGGCAGTCCTGCATCTTTGGATTAAAAAAAACAGGAACTGTGCGGGAATCGAACCCGTAATATTTGGTTCTGAAGCGCTCACTCTAACGCCTTGCCTACTGAGGAAACACAAATTTAAGAATGAATATTATGAATATTTCTGAATATACGACAAACTCTTTATCCAGCGAGTGTATTGTACGACGCCTATAGGCGTTTTCAGAACTGAACAAATATATGTGTACGTTACATCAGCGAGCTTATTTCTAAATATTCATTCCTATCAATAATGAAAGATCTGCGTTACGTTGTATCACAGAAGTATTATGATTATAGTGGTGATTAAAACTGATTGTTTTTTATGCCAGTATTTTAGATTTAGGTGCGTATTTTATTTATTTTCTATTATTTAAGAGACTATTGCGTACCGATGGTGTATTTCGCCACTAATATCCACGACACTCGCTAGTTAAGGGGATGAAAAACTCACGTAGGTGGCTGGAAAAGCTCAACGCAACCGACGCCGTAAAAAATGGCGGCGATCGACGCCAACGCAGGCCGCATTCAAGTCACGTCTTCCGTCGCGGCGCCGCCGAGGATCGAAAACCACCCCAAGTGTTAACTAAACCAATCAGGGTCTCTTGTCTGCCTTGCGACTCTAGCCTTGTCGTTACTATCTCTTTTTATGATAAAGATATACAAAATTTATATTTTTTGCAAGGAAAAGCGCAGTCCGCCATGTAGTTTGTGAGTGATGAAACAGAATTTTTTTTTATTGACTTTCTACACATGAAATCTAATTAATTACTTGGATGAGTAATAAAGTTGTTTAAAAAAATATTTAACTTCAGTATCTTTCGTGTAAAATATTGCATTGGTATAAAGGTTTTATTTACTTTTTTGATGTTCTGCATTTGAATACATCTTATATGTACAAACGTAGAAATTAATTGATTGTCATTCATACATATATGTATTAAGATTTTACTTATTGTATTTGACTTTTTCAAATTGGCTGTGTCGTTTAAAAAGTAAAATATTAAAATGGTGATTTTTAAGTACACAAGTGTAACGATGCAATTGAAGATGTCCACGGATTTCTATTGAAACACTTTAGCCAAACCTTAGCAACACCTAAGTGTTACGCTTTAATCTCGACAAAAAATTGAATTTAGTTAATGTTTATTCTGACTTTTTATTTATTTGTTACGGAAAGAGCACAATTAATTTTTTAATGATTTACAATCTTATATTTAGAGTCCTATTAGTTATAGTCAAAATTAGGGGTATATTAAGATAAGGGTATCAATTAAGGTACGGTGAAAAAAATATAGATTGGTCTAAAAATATCAATGAGAACTTTTTCATATACTATTAAATGAAAGCTGTAATTGAATATTTAAGTTTGAGTAATATATTATATATTACTTATGAAACAATATTTTAGGTTGTGATAATGTATATATTAAAAAACTTATTATAACTGAAAACTCAAGCGCTTAACAACTCTAAATGTATGAATACATGAAAAAAACTTAATGTTTTAATATATTGTAGAACAAAGACAATTTATTGTTAAAAAAACTTTTTTATGAGTAGTTGTTGATATATACCAGTTATTACGGATTGACTTATTGTATAAAATTATTATGATATGCTATTTGTAGAAAACGTCATAATTAAATACTATTTAAAAATCAATTATACAGTGGTTGTTAAAATTGAGTATTAATAAATCTAAAGAATAAACCAATTGATGATGTTTGGGGATGAATGGTTATGATCAGTCAGACGCAGTAAAATTACATCTTTGGGTACATAGATTTGTTAAACCTCAAATTAAATTCATATATTCATATAATTTGGAATTAAAATCGTGGTTCGTATTTTTGTCAACTATTATATTTTAGGTTTATATGCAAATAGTAAAGATTTACGAGTCTGGATAATCAATCTATATTTTATAAAGTTTCTTGTTTAAATGGCTGTATATATCAATCCGCCAAATTGAAATTATCGACTTAAAAGTTTAGCCAGAGCTTTCTATAAAGCGCCCAAGCCGTCATTTTTACTTTGGAAGAATCTCGAGCTCCGAAAGTCCCAAAAGTACCCAGTGGAAGAAGCCCGGGGCATTTCACGCCTCATTAAGAGGGTGAGGTATGGGCCAAGTTTAGGGAGAAAATCTTTAAAATTTCTGCATGCGTTTATCATGTAACTCGTTTCTTTTTACAACCACTTCTTTATAAGTTAGCTGTTGGAAAATCTGCAAAGATTTTGACCGAAAACTTTGAGATATAAACGTTTAGCATAATTGAATGTAGAGTCGTGATATTAAAAATGAAGACGACACGTCAAAAGTACAGCCAGTTTAAGTTAACATATCAGGAGTATATCTAGATAAAAAGTCAACTTGAGACTATTTTATATTTATAAACTTCCACACAAACTCGAAGTATACTTTCATATATCCTTAAGCAACATGCACACAATATTCACGTTTTATTTTGACTACAGACAGCAAAATATTGAAAAAATGTATGTACGATTTCTATTTGATGATAACTATCTGAAAGGTTTGTTTATTTTTTATTTTTTGTGTGCGTGTGTATGAGAGAATGAAAGATATGGAAAAAAATATAATAAGAGTATTTATAGTCTCAAATATACGTTCTAGTATATTCATAGAATCTTGATTCAAACTAGAATAATGTTTTATCGCTTATCGTAGTGATTTAATTAAATTTAATTCATATTTTTATTGTGTAATAACTCTAAAGCTTTTGAATAAACAGTTAGATGCATAAATGTCGTGATATTAATGAGTAAATATTAATATAAATGGATCATAGTAAAAGTTTTATATTGAATAGTATCAAATATCATCATCGCAACATTAAGCTACTGTTAATATGTATATTTGTAATTCCATATTTAAATTAAAAAAAAATAGAGTTGAAAGTTCCCACTGATATGAAAGCTCAAATTAATATTTATTATTATGTCTGTAAAAACAATTAAGTACAATTATATCTTTTGATGTTCTCCCGATTCGTAGATCTAAGTCAAACGCAGTCCCTTATAACAATGTAATAAACCATCAGTTATTTCAATATAGGAAGGTAATGAATAATAATTGCGTTGAAAGATTTACTTCTCGATGCTTCAGTGAGAGCAGTCTGCCTTACATCAGATGCAATCAGAAATGATAGATGATTTTTTTTAAATATCTAATGAGAAAGAATTTTTTACTCAGCTGGCTCCGTAATGATCTTGGAAGAGACGATTTCACCATTTATTCCTTGACTAGTGAATAAATCACATCGCCTGTTCCTTCCAGCCAGAAGTTAAAAAGATAATAATATATAGTACGAGACTGTAAAAAAATATCTTCTTCCAACTTACTTTCAGTAACCGAGTAAGCATTTGTTTAATATAATATAACAATATAAAATCATTTATATGAAGCTAAATGATTACACATATTACAATTATAATAAATAAAGACTAATTAAAGCTTAGATTCTTAGCTTGAATTATAAGATGAAATAAATATTTTTAAACATTTGATTTGTTCGAATTTTATTTTCGTTGAATTTATTACAGATGGTCATGAAATTATAAATTTGTTTGCTTTAGTAATGTTAAAAAATAGTATTGTAAAGATAAGCGATCAGGAAAATTACGTTTATATGACAATGAGTTAAAAGCTTTAAGTGATACGACAAGAGAGCTTTGAGACGCTTTTTGTTCAGTTAGTTTGTGTCTTGTATGGTTTTTATAAGAGTTTGATGCTTCTAAGTATTGATTGTAAATTGTTATTTGAGATTAATGCGATGCTTAAAACCAAAAGCTTTATGAATTACATTAATATGATTTTAAGAAATATAATTTTGAAAAAGTATTCAGATTTATTCTGTAACCTTGAAAGAATTTAGCGTTCACCCTGCATTACATCCGAAATTAAAATAAAGCTAGGTTTATAACGCGGTCCTCAGTTGACAGCTCCTGGCAAAAGGGAATCTTTTATTGCCTTTGGCACTGGTGTTCTTTACGACCACCGTGAAAAACGAGCTTATGAATTGCGTTTGAACATTTTTTTTTATATTAGAATTTCCACTTCAGATTCGGGAGCGGAACACGAAACTGTTTACGTGGCCAGCTTCCGTGAAAGCCTCTTTCCTTTTGTTTCACGGGAATGCGAATAAATTTTATTTCGTGTAATATTTTTTATATGTTTTATATCTACATACTCATTTATGGGGGTAATATAACCATACGCAAAAGCGTAAAAATCAGTGCCCGTAATAATATGAATTTTCGTCTGAGTTTGTTTTTTTGGATTCCTTGTATTAATACGGTGGGGATTTTTTTGCCGTTGACCTGTGGCAACCCTTGAAAACAGCCGATGTAATATGGCACATACATATTGAGTGACTAAGGGAACATTTTAGAACAAATTATCATTAATATATATGGTGGAATCCCATTTTGTTTAATGATATCATTTTTTTGCCATGTTCGCTTCGAAAGTAGGGTATATGAATCTCCACAATGTGAAGAAATGTCTTGACAGATTATTTTTTACGAAAATTCCTTAACTCAATGGGCATCCAGTCCTGCACTTTCAATTTTTTTTTTAATCCGGCAGATGTGGTAATCGAATCTTCATTCCCCGGATATGTGGCACGCTCGATAACCTCTACGCTACCGGGGATACTTCATACGACTGCAATATTCCGAAATGCAATTTTAAGAAACTAATACAACGAAAGATGAAAAAATCTTGTGTCTGCTTCGAATATGGAGCATACATATCTTGAACGTATGAATAGCAAATTTACACATTATTTTTTGCTAGCATTCGTTCTGAGCTAATCGCTGATCCAATTGGGTCCAACAGGACTTAATGTCCTGTGATTTATGCGTATACTTAAATAAACAACTACGAATCAAACAGAGTTTATAGCAAATATATTTGTGCATCAGTCAACTATATCAGTAACTTGTTTATAATTCAATTAATTAATCTAAAGTTGGGTGTTTCTTGGTATGTAGCGATAAGGTAAGTACGTTATAAATCCTTTCAAAATCAAAGTGAAGATGGAAGTTTGTATCCAGCTTTGTAAATCTTTGGATGGCTCAAGGAAGTCTTAACCTTTCTCATTCTTTTTTCGAACCACCCAGATTCCAGGCATCCTCAAAGGTTTCTTCGTGTATTCGGCGGAGTTATGGGATTCTAGCATGGTCTGATTATCGGTTTGCCATCGACAAAGATTTGTAAGACGTTGTCCGTATCGGCTGTAGAATAAAAAAAGACATCTGTGGAGTGGAAAATAGTTTTATTTCGATAATCTCAATGCGTACATACTAATACACGTCCTATCAAAAGAATGTAAGCTGAAAATGTTGAAAAATATTTAAATTAAAAAATATTTCTCACCTAAATATCGTATAGACTAAATAAAATATTGGGCACTGCAATTTTGTGTCTATTTATTTTTTTGACTTTGGACACAATCATTAAATAAATGTTTTTTGTGCATCCTGAAAAAATGTGTGGTAAATACGTTACGTTCTTTTTCTTTACACAGTTGATATGATTGAATCGAGGATAATATCCTGAATGAGAATGAGGCAATATTATTTATATGAAGTTCAATGTGTTGACTTTAGATGTTATAATTATAAAGTTATTTCGAGTCTATACAATGTTAAGCCTGCAAAAGACACATAGGAAAATTTGTGAACGTTTTGCGAATGTATGTTCCACCCACGGTCATAGAACTAAAATATTAAAATGATATATCGCCAATGAATTCATTACAGAGATGCGAAGTTTTTTTCTTCTATATATCAAAATAAGAGACAGCGCGTAATAAATTTATAAATTAAAATAATTCAGAAATGTCGAGAGGCGTTGATAAAGTCAATAAATAATATTTTTTCAATATTTTGACGGAGCGTTTGCACTGGGGATACCTATAAAAAATTTTATGTCTCCTAATATGTTAGTAAATTTATTCAACTATTTTTATTGATTTTTTTTCACGCTTGTATTTAACGTCGCGGTCGTGAAATTTGACGGCTCTAAATTAAAACTAGTCTGATAAACCGTTACTTTTTTTTACAGGTGACGTCGTAACTCCTACGCCACTGGATTTTAAGTGCAGCAGATCCAATGATTGTGTTTTATCGCCGTGCTTTTACGGTCGACAATTATTATTTTAAACTAAAATGTATACGACAACCTGTTTCTTATAATCGGCCGTCCCAGAAGAAGGCCTTTTATTTAAAAATTAAAACATTATTTATATTTACATATATGTAATATATTAATATTTTTTACCGTATTCACTCCCGGGTGGACTACTTATGTCCGACAATGTGTAGATATTTTGAAAGATTTATAATCAATGATTTTGCGTCGGACATTTTGTTTTTTAAGTCAGCTTAACTGTTTAACGATGGAGGGTGTGAGCGAAGACGGTAGGTAAAATAATATATTTCTTAGCTTGAAACCATTTTCTACAACGGTTAGTATCACACTCGTGTCAATTGTATTGATATATTAAAGCGATCCGTCGATGTAATTCAGCTTATAATATTGAGCTGCACTTAGAGTATTGATTAGAACAGCATTACTCAACCTTTTTGAGTTGCGACCCAATTTAAAGTAATGAATTTTTTGTCACGACCCACGACAATATGAATAAAATAGCACGTACAAACGAAAATTGCAGTAACTCTAACATTGATATAAATTGTTTTGTGCATGTGGAATAAATTGTAGAGTATATTATCTTGAGAATATTTCGTAACCTATTAGTTATAACTAGGTTTTCCAACACACAGGATCTTTAATGTCACAAAAATAAATGAAAATTGTAATACTTGGCGAATAATGAAGCAAGTTTTATATCTGAATTAATCATTTCTTTTGGATGCAGAACACGATATTTGATTGTATTGAATATAACTAAACATAGTGCACGTTATAAGATTACTAAAATAAATATTTTAATATTATATTTAATATAAATATAAATTTGTGTGTCTAAAAAAATCCAAAACATCGATAATAGTTGTCTTTTAAAATTGTTATAATAATAATGAAATTTTTGTTGGTTTACATATATATTATTATTTGTTGCATTATAGTATGCATCTTCAACATGAGACTGCTTAGCGGTTATAAGCAATTAGTCAAATTTAATATTATACTGGTTTTTTATACTTATATAATTCATGGGTTTGTATTAATATAATGTGAAAAACATTTGGGGTATTCATTGTTAAGGCCTGTTCATAAGTGCATTCATATTTTACCCGTGTCCACGATAGTTTTTCTATTAAGAACACGGGATGTAATAAAATTACACCATTAAATTACTGACGTTTAACAAAATTCCCGCTTTCAGAACAAATATGGCCGCTCGCTAGTGGGCCGGACGCTTTGTTGGCAACACTGCGTACTACCAAATTATGTGTTATAATTTTTTAATTACTTTTATGTTACAATAAAAACGGAAACAAGTTTTTAATTAAGCCAGTGCGTGGCAAGTCGTAAATTATATTGCCACCAGAGATTTATGTCGACTTCGGAACAAATGGCATTCGATACAGGCATTTTGTTAAGTTGAGATTATTATTAGGGAAATAATAAAAAGATGCTAATGAATTATGAGAGGCCTGCTAAATTGTAATTAGGGACTTATTATATTAACGATGCGATGCCGTCTTGACGTTATCAGCTACCAGAAGTATTAAACTATATTTATGAAAAATAGTTGGCACTATAACTTTAAAAATTGAGCTTTATATCAATTCTACTAAATGTGTATAACAAACATGTTTTCAACCATGTTTGGTCTAGTAGATTACATAGATATTTAAAATGTAAGGATTTCTTTCGAGAGATTATTAATTCAAGAGAATTGGTTCAAGTGCATAGTGACCGAGTTTTACTGACTTTAATTTAAGAAATCTTTATGCAGTTTGCAGATGAGGAATATTAACCCCCATGTGCCTCTCACTATCGGCCTCCGCGTGACGGCTTAAATCACGTAAACATCTCCCCGGTAGCTGAGGGGTTGAAATGCCGGTTCGATTTTTACATTAGCTGAATTAAAAAAAAAAATCAACGTTAGTCTTGATAATGGCAATATCCATATACTCAGTTTTCTGGAGTCGAAATTTTCACACAGTTGATATCAATGTTTTCCAATTTCGGAGCAGATATGATATAAAAAGTGTTAGGTTAGGTTTGTTTGAAATGGTCACTGTTAATTGAAATTAATCATTATTATAAAACATTCTTTATTCAAAAAAACTACTAACTAAAAGGTTGATGGTGAGGTTACAAGAAAAAAAATTACCCGTGTTTCAATTTACTAGAAAACAATATAGGCGATACATTATGCTAGGTATTTTGTACGCCCGTTAGCAGCAGAATATTATAATAAGCGATTAATGTATAATAGCCTATCATTGAGATAAATTAACGAGGAATTACAGATTCATTTATTGTCTGCAATGAATTCAAACAAGCTGATTTAATAAGGTTATAACGCTTTGCATTGATCAACTGATGTATATAACAACGCATGTATTGCGAAAAACTACTAAAGCCACATTTTTCCGCGTAACATTTTGTATTGCATATAAGATCAGGTCATGAGGTTTATTAGAAGAGGACTAAGCATTTTCTATTTACGCAAATCAAGATCTTAAGATGTTGCTCTCCGAATACTTTAATATGATGTCGATGGTCGCTTAGTGTTAATTATACCATGTGTGTAAATGTATACATATTTTTAAAAAATACTCAGATTTATTCTCCAAATCGCAAATGATGATTATTTGTTTTCCTTATTTTTATTGCAATATTAGTTTCGATTCGAAATATCAATTTCATAAAAACAGTGGAGAAAAAAATAATTGATTGGAGTATAAACAAATGGGCACTAACACTTGCAAAAAAACTTGGTCTTCCCTTTTTATGTTAATGTTTTTATACAACAAAAACGCTCTGGAATTCATCTGACGTCACTGCATATTGATTTCCTGTCAGTGGCGTGCGAGAGGTAAGGTTAGGGATGGAGCGTTTTATGGCCCCCCTGTCACTAATTCACCGTTGTTCAACCTTTTTTTTGTGCCGTCGGATAAAATGTCAAAAAACTTTGCCTCAGTCAAAGTGTCCTTCCTACTTGTATGGATAACTATGTCGTTGCCTCTGTATAATGGGATATAGGGATCTGAAAAATGGAGTCTAATGAAAATGAATGGAAACTAAAATGTGCTCGAAATTTACTTTCTTTCTAAGCATTTTTTTCAGAGTTCCGCTAATTTAACAATAGAATTACTTTTGATGTTTGATGATGTAGTTTTATGTAATGTATGAATCGAAATCCAAAGCCTAACATAGAAATAAAATTAACATCTTACCGTATACGTATAATATATTCATACCGTTTGATCCAATGGTATAAGGTTGACCAAATATATTAAATGATAACTATTTTTTTCTAGAACTTGGAGCTTTTGAAGTATTCTACATTTACTAATTACTGCAATCAATTAATAATTTTAGTTTCCCTGCGAAGATATTTTTGCTTGTAATGTTATTGAATATTTGATTCACATTTATTAGGATTAAAACTGTTGTATTAATTTTTCAGGGCTACGATGCATACATACCTAAGAAATCGGGAACATCAACTGTTTTTCATTCCTAAAGGCAGGACTA
>JAGVSQ010008991.1:0-13958 GCA_022683975.1 Rhyacophila evoluta | reverse complement strand
TTTAGAATTTAAAATCAATTTCCATCAAGCACCATCAGTCGAAAATATTAATTGCCTAATAATAATATAAACAATAATCATTAATTATCACGAGTGAATTAGTGTATTTGGACAACTTTTTTATAATCTAAAATCTGATATTTTTGAAACCAGCTCTTTTCTTTAGTTCAGTCAAGTAGGTACTTCACGAAGTTTATTTTAATATATTATAAGATATGAAAGACTGAACTTCATATTATATTATATAATACATGCGTATTCTGTTTGGCCAGTATAGTTAGTAAACGGATATTAAAATTTTTATATGCAGCAGATTCATTTTCAGTGGTTTACTTGAATATATATTTTTTTAAATATTGTTTTATTTCCGATTATTACAACTTTGTAGAAAAATGTTTGTAGTAGAATATCTTCTTTCTGTGGCTTTATTGTGGACTACCGCAATGCACTATCAGAACAGTGCAGCTTTCGCAACTTCGTTTTTATCTTATTGAGCTAATTAGAATCTGTTAGTCATAATAAGACTTATTCTAATATAAATTGTACGCGTTAATTAATTCATTGTTCCAAAACGAATGACATCTGGGACATGGTAATTTGAAAAATAACACATTCGTTTCATATCGGTGTACAATGCTACTTAACTCCGACGAACGAAGAGAAACCAGCTGATTGACATACAATTATAAAACATAAATTGTAAACGAAAATTTAAAAATAATTATGACAAAATCACGATTAGATGCAGAAAAAGCACATCAGAGTAGTTCGGAGAGGCTTGAAGCGTAAAACTATCAGTTGTTTTCAGCTTGAATAAAATAAAATCGGTCCCTTCTCGATTCGATCATAGTGGGTTGGGATTACATTGGGCGATATAAGGTTCTTTCTTATCCGTCTATTTTTTGCGCCTTATACGGGTAAGTACCTAGCACCGTATGTTCTCTTATACACATAACATTAGAAACGTATTTATAGTCTATTTTTGTGTAAGTTTTTCACACCAAGGGTAAATGATTAAGGAAGTGACAAACATCGATATTCTGACAAGTCCAAAATGATCAAATACACAAGTAGTAAGTATATATTTTTATCTCTCTTTCCATTCAGAAGTCGCGTGTTATTGACTAATGTGAAATGCTAATGTCCATTTCGATAGCAAATAAAATACATACGCACAACGGCCAGACAATAATGACATTATGAACTCTTTGGCCTCGACCCTAAAAAGGGGAAACATGGTACAAAAGAAAACTAGAATTAATAATGTCGACAAAATTGAAGAGAAATAGACGGTCCCACTTAAATTGAAATGAAATTCACAATGACACACGAAGAGTCATCTTATAATTAACTAGTCCAAACACATGTTTTATTTAAGAATACAAACTACCGAGATAAAACATGATAATTATTTGTACGCTTTTGTAATGACTGATTAATACAACAAAATAATTGGTCTGTTTTATGTATAAGTAAACTATAAATTGGGTAAATTTTCCAAATTTTTTGAATTATTTTTTTAACCTCAAAATTTTGGTAATATGTACTCTTATAATAAGATAAATGCTTCAAATGTGATACGAGCGATAATTAACAGGCAATTTAAATATACATATTACGATAAATTTAATGTACTGTGGGTAATTCTCAATAATAAATGATATTAATGTGTCAGTTTGGCCGCTTAGTATCGATTGCAACACTCGAATTGAACGAAAATATCAATAAATTATTGTTTGAATTGACAATGGTTGTTCGTTAAAAATATTCCACCATTAACAAAAGTGCAGTACAACATTGTATGTGTAGCTTATTCACAAGTTTTTAGTGTGTATTTTCGATGCTGAACATCGACACCTGATTCGCTGTGCGATTGACTAACAACCAGTCTTCGTAAAAATTAATCTACGACACTCTAAATTGTACACAGAATTTGATCTGTGTCATCGATTCGTGTCAAATAGTATGTCATATACTGACTACACATAAAACATATCTAGTTAGTTCGTTTCCCGTGGGTTACATCCGCTAATTTAAACGGCGTGTTTGACTCTAACCAAAATATATATAATTTGTGACGTAAATATTATATTCTTTAAACATTAAAAAAAATATTGTTTTAGAAGCGCACTTGTAAACGTGACCACAAGCTTTTGGCGTGCCACGTTCAATTGACAAATTCCTCTTGGGATGTAGACTAGCCCGTAATCGAACCTCGGGGGTATTTAATTTTGATAATGTAATTGGACCAGGGAAATTATGCCTTGCCTTATATTTTTACGCGTTGGAAGTTATGCATTCATAATATAACAGAAAGAAATATAACGAGACAGAATGTATATCTATCAATTCAATTATTAGTAAATTTAAGGCGAGTCTAAATAATTTTATAGGAAAGTAGATGGCACTATTGTGTGTTTTAATGCCAGTTTGAAAATGGAAAGTGTTTTTATGCTTGTTCGATATTCAAAAATCGCCACGACATAAGTAGTTTGGTTATGGTATTTTTAATTACGTCGGTAAACGTGCTTAGAAGAAAGTTGCTTTCTTATTTATTTATTTTTTTGTGCACACCTGTCTAAATCAGATTGTCGTTGTGTGCAAAATATAAATATATTTTGTATAAATAACCTCGCAATAAACATAATGCATACACATATATAAGGTAGTAATTACTCAATCGTGAATCACTACGGTATAGATACCTCACTGTTTTAAATAATATTTCAAAAAAAAAAAAATTTTCTTCTCATATATTTATATAATATTGTTTTTTTTTCGACAGCGAAAAACAACGAATATAATCAAGTTTCCGCCACGGTTAATCCGCCGCCTGGTTAATTCAAATTAAAACCGTAACTTATCATTGAGTCAACTACTTTAAACGCCACAAGATTGTGCGATTAACTTTATTCCGGCGGTGAATAATCTTTATCGATATCAGAATTTTATTATTTCATCAGTATTTATATAAGTTCCAAGAGCTAATATAGCGTTATTTGAGTCATATGACATCGATTATTGTGAAAAATAATTAGATACCTCCATGTGAATTAACGGCACTGAAACGACGATGTGAACAAATTATTATAATTACGAAAAAATAACGAAATACGAGAAAAATTAATGCTGTTTCATTACGCATGTCGGAGTTATGTATTGTCATTAATTTACGAAACATTGTTGTGTGGTTTGTACTATGGTGTAATAATATAATTCTATGTTTGTATATCCAGGTAGTAAGTACTAGTACTAATGATGAACATTCTCGAACGGTTTCATTGTCTCGGCGGAGTTTTATGACAATGAATTAATATCATATTATTGTAGTTGCAAAAACGATCAATGGTAATAAATCGTTTGATTTAAAGTTAGTAAATACACTTCCATTTTAAATAATTTAAAACGGTGGTGTGCTAATAGAATGTAGTTTCATTCATAATAGAATAGTATAATTAAATAACATATTAGATTTACATTTCACATATAGCCAGTAGCTGGAATAAGATCAACATTAATATAATTTTCTTGAATTAATATTCATGATACATAATACTTCGTAAGTTGAACCTAAAAATTATTCACGATTGTCTATTCCTATGCTTATATTGTTGATAACGCATCTAAAAGTATAATCGATGTTTTATAAATGTTGATTTTCGATGAATCATCAATAATCAGTTAGCATTCAATTGGGGAATTTATTTTTTTAAATATCTCGAGCGTGTATCGTTTATTTACGCGTATAACAATCGGCATGAGCTGTGTTTTGTGAGCATTTTTAAACGTATTGTAAAAACAAGTTGTTCAAACATGCACTGTTAACAGTATGTGTACAATACGATCTACGTTTTACAAATGTATTAACTGAAATTTTGAATAAATATTTATTCTTCTAAAAAATCTACATTAATCAATGGTTTTGTTTATTTATTATGAAACTATCTCTAACCTCGCGATTATATAAAACAACGATTCCGCAATTTACATCCAACTGAAAGATATATTTATTTTCATTTCGACTGTAGAATATATTGGTCATAATTATACTAAAAATACCGAGATGTCATCTAAAATAAATTAGATAATTTTGAACTAGTATAATTTGTCAATTTAATATTATCTGTCTAAACGGTTACTGTATAAAAAATGTTTTTCCGGTGGCCGATAGGTCAGCGTGTGCGCTTTGGCGTCAGAGATATGTGTGCCCAATGGGTTGAACAAAATTGGCCGAAAATATGCTTCTGAAAAAAATATAAAATTAAGTTTTGACAATGCGGGTGATCTTTATACTGCATTTATGTTCTAGTCATCTTCTGATATCCACGTGGTCCACCTTCATATTGAACAAGGTAAAAATATAAATGGAGTTTTAGTTTGTTTTCACGTGCCGTTTCTCTATGCAGCAATCCTTGTTCACATTTGTTCAATAGGTATTTTGTGATTCATCGGTGCCTATCCGTGCTGGTCTCTCGGTGACTGGGTCGGCATTCAGTAGCCGGGAACAGGGCTGTCTCGATGAAGGCAAAATCTATTATGTAGATATTTTACAAAATTATTATAATAACTCCAATACAGTTAAATATACTTTCCGAAATTTATTTGAGAAATTTACATTAAATATATGCGAAAAACAATGTCGGCAGTCGTTGTAATATAAGTTTTCTTAGTAAAATGTATCACAGATCTTCCAGTTTTCGTGGTAATCGAAATAGCTATAGGCAAATTGAAAGAATTTTTCCAAATCTATTCTTATTTAATACATCAAAATAACCGATTTAGCATAATTTCAAAAATGATTACGTATTTTTTATTCGGTATTTTAAATTAAACCATTACAAATTATATTTTTCAAAACCTACCTATGTATAATACAATTATATCACTACTTTCACCATTAACTACTCGCAAGTCGAGTATTGCCATTTGAATATTTTTTGCATTTTCTATTATAAATTGTATATATAATAGAAATCGTATTACCGCTATTTAATGAAAGGAGCATTAAGCCATTTTTCACTTTTTATCTGATTCTTCCACGTTTTCGACGTAATTAATTTCTATTAATTTTGAAAAGTAATAATACTTGGTATTGTCGTTAAATTATGTACATGTTACTTGTCGTATAAAAGGTAAACTATAATTCTTTCAAGCGATCTATGATTCCAGATTGCTTCTTAAATTTTCATCTCATTCTGTACATTGCAAAATACGGCCCTTGACATTAAATAGATGATTCATAAAACACAACCCTAGTGAGTGTCTACTCAGCTTCAAGGTAGATTACATGTACCCGCATATCGACTCTTGGTTCACAAAGGAGACAGTAGAACAGGGGACAGAATTAATACATTATTAATGGTTCATGCCGACTTTATCCCCTATGTACTTTAACTATGCAGATAGCTATCGTGAAACTGAAGTGAATATTATCATTATTTGATCGTTGTCGGGCATAGGGAGTTGTATCTCATAACATCTGGATAATTCTAGATTCGAGATTCAATTTGTTTCATAGTTTGTTCAATTATTTGACACTCCGTATTTGTATCCATTATGCAACGGGCATACTCCTGTGCATACAATATAACACGTCTATATCTAAGCTCTCAACGTACACTCATGATAAAATTATCATACAGATACATCTTATTCTGAGTATCAGGGTTATATATTTTTTTACCTATATTTTATACTGGACGTCGCAAGTTTTCTCAGGTGGGTAAAATACGTGTATACGCCCACATTTTTGGTGTTTCCTATAGGTTAGCGGAATCAACGATAGTTTCAATCCTAATACTCCATTCATTTAATCAAAAAAAAAATTAAGCAACAAGATAAAATTCTTTGCTCGAAATATTTTCAAGTGATAGAAATTATTTCAATCAACTGGTTTTATTCGATAAAATCAATCACGATATTTGAAAATTCCGTATATATAAATACGGGGGTAGGGCAGTATGCATCTCCGAAATATAGAAATGTACATTTAAGGGGCGACATACGTTCAAGTTTGCATGCACAATCATTTCTGTGTGACTATTATGTTACTACTAATTTTAGGTCCATTTCATATGAACCATAAAACCTGCCATCTACCGAGGTAAATTATAATAAACCATTCATTGACATGGGATGCTTCTATTATTACTATTGCTTAATATTAACATGCTCGATTTGACCAACAAAATGCACTGTGAATTTTAAAAGTTAATGATTTACATCACAATACGAAATTAAAATAGTGGTACATACAATTTCATTATTGGACAAAATTTTGGTAAAAAAATATTAAACTATATGAAAATAATAATCAATTATTCAATCGATAATTAGTAATTCTAACTAATGTTAGAGATACTCAAGTCTGAACTAAGTTCAAATTTTTCTTTTTAATTCATCACCCTCCTTGTGAGGTTCGTAAAACAGAAACAATGTAATGACAGTGTTATGATATCGTAAATTCTTTAACATATGGTCACCGTATTTTTTTATGATCGTTCATGTACAAGTTTGCATGAGCATGTGTAGACCTCTTTACAAGCATGATTTCAATGGCCATATGATATTAAATTTCTATTAAATGATAATAAATTTAGCTCGGTAGGTATATTATAAAATGTTTTTACATCTCATTTATACATTGTTTAAGGCTATGTTTGTTAAAAAATGAGAACTGCTGTGAGCTTAGTTAAAATTACCTTAAATGCCGTGTTAAGATCAGATGTCAGATGCAGAAATGTTCATTTTAAATAAATGTACTAATTGAAATTTAAGTATAAAATTTCATGTATTTTATGAAACACTTTTTTCATTTCAGATCGTATTCAGCGGAGTATATGTCTTGATAGTATACTATATGACAGGCCAACCGATGGAAGTCGACAGAGTCATCATGTTTACAAGTATCAACATTCTGACGGCTCTCGTAGCTCAATCGTTGGGCTTGCTGATGGGCGCGGCCATGCGAATCGAGAACGCCGTCTATCTCGGCCCCGTCACCACAATACCAATAGTGCTCTTTTCAGGATTCTTTGTTAAGTTCGACACCATACCTGGATATTTACGATGGGTGACTTACGTTAGTTATGTGCGATACGGGTACGAAGGTGCTATGCTTTCAGTGTACGGGTTCGATCGGGCAAGATTGGACTGCTCCGAGTCGTATTGTCATTTCAGAAGTCCCAAGAAATACCTTAATGAGGTATCGATGAATCATTCCAACTTCTGGATCGATGTCGCAGCTCTCTCCGGTTTCTTCATATTTATTAGAATAATATCGTACTTTGTTCTGCGATGGAAAATAAGAATGATCCGATAAAAAACAAATTATTGTCACTTCATATCCCTTGAATATAAACAGTATCTTGACTCATTTTTTAAACGCAGTTTATATATAATAATTAATTAATGATTATCGTAACACCTGTTTTAATAATATTATTCTATTGTTAAGTGAATACTATGCAGAATGCATTGTTTTCTATACTCAAGTGTGTGGCTCAGTTTTTCAATACTTACCATTGAATGGTGACATGATTCTCAATTTTATTTAAATTATAACTTATTAAAAAATTAACAATAAGTAAGCTAAATGGATAAATTTTTACAGTGATATTATAAATAATATTAAGGACTATTTCCCTCTTTGCTGTACCCAGTTTAGAGTATTGACTGCTCTTGTGCTACAAATAAGATTCTATTTCCAATGTAACTTTGATATATTTATTTGAACATTGCTATTATTCTTCAATACCTTATATATTATATTTAAATATCATTCTATACTTATATTAATATGCTAAGACGGATCCAAAAAAAAATTGCAAAGATTTTTTCTTTGAAATCAGAAAATAACTAAAAGCTATCTTTGGATTAGCTTTACTATAGAGTTTTTTTAATCAAAATGGACTTTGGCATCTTATACTGCTGTCCTATGACTGGTTTAGATTTTTATACCCATTATCCAGTCCTCAAGTTATGTCTGTATTTTACTGAATATTCAGGATCTATTTAAAGAGTTTTTTAGACACTTGTGTCCTCAAATGATACATCAGAATGCTCAGTTTAGTATTGAAATATTATTTATTCCGATTGCTTACTTGCAAGATGGCTTATGAAAATAAAAATCATACTCATCCAATATCTACTCTTTGGATTATTTTCACCCTGGTGGGTGTATGCTTAAGCAAGCCATTCATAAAGCACTTAAATTTTAGTCTTTTATTTGATTTTCATTAATTAAGTACTAAGCAAATCTATATAAAAGTGGTGTTTTCTTGAATATTGTAAAACAAGAATGCTTATTATCCGACAATAGGTAGAGTAATAAATACTTTGCATTCCTTTTTGGGTTCGTTGATGCTGTTATCTCTACTATAATTTTACTATTCACATATATATCTTTTCCTCTACAATATTATGTTAGTAAGGTCCTTGATCGATCATTTTCTAAAAGTAGATTTAATAATTTAACACTCACATAATTGAGAAAAACAAAAACCGTTGTTCACTTGTTAAATACAAATTATCAAGGAATTCAATGCATATTCTAATTATTATAAATAAATATGAGAGATATTAACTCATTTGCTTCTGGGCTGATTGGCACGAAACTGGTGCAGGATCTTAGTGACATTCTTTATCCAACCTTCCACAGTTTCAAATTTTTGGTGCAAAAATCATTTTAAAATTTTGTCACACAATTAAGTTCCAAATGGTTGCGAATCCTGGTTTATTCATCCCGCTTAAGTGTTTGATTGTTTTCGATTACAACATACCATTGAGCTGTGTTGTTATCATTGGTGTTTGGATGAGCCATAAAATATCACATTAGTTAAATGGCTTTGGTTTATAATTACCAACATTGACACCCATAAAGAAATGAGTGTATCATTAACATTAACACATACCTTATGGACATAGTGCTTAGAAAATAAAATTTAAAATGAACGTTCAAAGAGTTATGAGGGATTAATATGGACTATATCGAATAATACCGAATGAATGCCTGCCTTCCCAGAGTCAAAGAGTTAATAAAAAAATGATAGTTCAAGGTACCATATTGTTTTATGAAATTAATAGTAGATTTCATCGACCAGTATTAAACCAATGTAATATCTTTTTGATAATCTACAAAGCTTACATTTACTCAGTAGATAATATATCATCCCAGCATTTGCAATGGTCATAGATTTGATCACATATTTTTCATATGATAAAAAAAGATGAATTAAAAATCCTATAAGAAATATAGAACAATCTATGTGCTCAATTCATGAAAATAAATATCATCTACTTTTGTAGGATGATAAGTTTAGATTTTAAATCAGATAAGCTTAAAATAGAGAAAGAGATACATTTTTATTGAATTTCAATTTTCGATTAGATATATGTGTGGTTCTTCTGACACAAAAGTTGACCAAAATTTATTATTGTTTGTATAATCAAATGAAAGTATTACATTGGTTTGTTTTATTCTTATTGAGTGATATTATTTTAACCATTACAGATACAATCTATAATACCTATGTATAATATTATTTTGCTAAGTATGAAGGTCTATATGATATCTTTAATTAATTTTGATAAGTAGGTTTCCTAATTTTTTAAATAATATAACTGGGTAAATGGTCACTATGAGTAGTTTCAATGATGTTAACGAGGGACAGAAAAGTGCCCATCTAAGTAAAAACACAAGTGTCTTGTATGTGATTCCCAATGTAGATACTGTGTTTTTACTTATCAGGGCAGTGTAGTTACTATAATAATATGAAATTAATCAGTCATTCTGTCAGTGTGTCTCAAGATTAATTTACTACTTAATCCAAACAGATTTTTTGCCTAAAATAGATAAAGTATTGCATTCTTATGAAAAAGTTTTTATAAATAAATTTATTATTAATCAGTACATGATCCATTTAAATTGGTTTTTATAACTGACCAAAATTATAATCAAACAACATATGTATTACTATTAATCTTTTTGAATACAATGAACCAAATTATATGATATAATTAATCCTACATAAAATATTAAATTTAATCAATTGAGACATGAAAAAACCAATTTTTATCTATTATGGTAAAAGCTGAATAGTTTTTTACAATCCATTACTTAAATAAATTTTATTGCAGTATTAATTTAATATTCAGAAATTATTATTTATCTCAGCAAATTTTGTAATAAAATACGAGATTATATTTCTATTTTAATATCAAAGAAGCAATTATGTTGATTTTATTATGGTATCTTGTATGTGCAATATATTTTATTAATATTCATTACAACCCCATCTGTGAGAATAATTTTGTGATAAAGAGATACATTTATAAAGAAAGGTTTATATTAATTAATCAAATGATTTAATGGCAATGTTTTGTAAAGATAGAATAAACCAATTAACAGACTTATAATTAATTATAAAACCCATCATTTTACACATTAACACGTCTTTACATATATTTTTTTCTATTCACATTATTCTGAAATTGCACAAATTTTTATAATAAAAGTTTTGAAACATCCTTCACTTCACAATAATTTTGACATACAATAAATCTTATCTAGTACTTTGAGAACGGTTTATACGGTTATACACAACATGTTTTATTAAACATAATATAGAATTTCAATGTTTTTTATAAATACATCTCATTAATAATTGTTCTCAAAGAGAAGCATATATTTTCATTCCCTCATTTCCTATATAATTTTATTGTATAAATCAACCATATCATAAATTATCCTAGCGAATTATGTGTTTTAATCTTTTTTTGAAGCTTGCCTGTTATTGGATTTATTTTTTAAGGTACAATGTAACATGAGATTGTTTCATTATTATATTTATATAATTCCATGACATTAATCATTTATTTGGATGTATAGCAATGAAGTTTGTAATCTCATGAATTATTTATCATGTAATTTTGATTTTGGTAATTTTAATTTTTGGTCCTTAAAGTGTAGTGTTTTAATTATTTTTATATAATATTAATATTCAAATGGCTCTAATAGTTTTTTTTACCCAAAGTTACAGTCGCATTTAAATAAAATGGGCTCAGTGCGTAAATCAAAAGAAATCGAAAGTTAAATCTTTTTATGTTCTTTGTTTCCAATAGTATTAGAGGTGCTGTTTAATGATGCATAATCAGACTTATAAAAAAATGCTTAAATTTTATATTAAACGTATAATAATTTTATATGAATTAGATAAACTGCATTATATCATTTTGCATTGATTTTTAAAGGTTTTTCTGATTAAATTAGACATCTAAAAGTAATAATAATTAAAAGAAAAATTATCAAATTGATATTTAAAAGTTCGAGTAAATTTAAAAAAAAAAAATTAAAAAGTATTTTGTTGAACAACATAGAAACGTTATTATAACTATTGATAAATAATGTTACTGTCACTTTATTTGTTTTTTTCTTTCCTAGGATTAAGTTTTTTGAAAACGATATTTAATTATTACTAGAAATACGTTTCTTATTTTTATACTTATAACTCATACAAAATGAATATGAAATATTTTTTTTATTTATTTCAGATTTATTTCATATTTTGTATCAAATACATAGGAATAATGTTATTTAAAAATCACAGTTGTTCAGCACGAATCATTTTCATTATTAACTTGTTGGGTCTAGCAAATTAAAGTGTATCGCCAATGAATGGTATAGTCCTGCTTTGGATGTGGAACAAAATGAAAATGAAATGAAAAATAATGGGCAAGAAATGTTATTGAGAGAAGAATATGTAATCATTATCAAATTGACATTAAAAGGGAATTATTATTCTAACAGATATTCTTTGCGTAACGTTGTGGATAGTGAAATAAATTTGCAACAATTGATATTACAATATGTGAATCAAGTTGGTAATAGATATCTTCAAAGATATGAATGCGGTTTTATAAATTTATTAATTTCAAATAAAACATTTAACACACTAATGTAAAAATCTAGCCTAAGCTGATTTGCTGTTGGATATTCTTCAGTTTAAAACTGTTCAGTATTTTAAAACAGAAGTTAATATTATTTATATGATTCTTCTCCTTGTAAGAGGTTTGTTTTTTCTTGCCTTCTAGAATAGTATAGCTTTTAAAGTCTGTCTGTTGATTTAAATTTATAATTTTCTTTTTTTTGATGAAATATTTTTATAACAAATAATGAAGAAACAAAATTTCCAATATAACATATATATTTTTCATATATTCAGTATAGTAAAATTTTAGTGTAATGAAACAAAAAGGGTGATCCCACGAATTTCGTTATAACAGGATTTGACATGTACTAGGGAATTCTAAGCAGAGTTGTCTTCAGAAGTATGTTGGCACTCACCTTCTTGGATTGAGGTGTTATGCTGAGTAAAATACTCTTGCTATCGATTTTAAGAATAACATAATAGTAAAGAGAAGAAAAAAATATAAAAAGAACATTGAGTTGAATCGAGTCGGCTTTTCATTAGTGTGTTGAGTGTTTTATAAAAAAGTAAAGGTGTAATATCACATTAGTTTCAGTTTATAATAAGATAGCCTTTGTTGTAAATGTTGCTAAACTGAATAATTATCGTGGATAAAAAATATACAGAAAATCATTTTACATTTGTGAAATTCCAAATATAATAGATTATTATTTGCAATCCAGGTTTCATCATTCAGGATCTATTTTTTTTTGGAAGTGATACATTTCCAATGGCAAAAACTACCCTATTACATACTCATGCTACTTGTATATGGAAAGACAATTATAAAAAGTTATTGGTGAAATCAGTAGAAAAAGTATATTGATTGAAGAAGTATTTTTAATATGATTCAAAATATATATAGTCTGAAGAAATGGTAAAACCAGGGATGCAAATAAAAATGTACACAGATCTACCAATTTCAAATATTTTTTATTTTGAATCAATTTTTAATCACCCTCAGTTGGTAGTATTATTAATAATTATTTTAAGCTGTGGGTGAAGATATAGGTAGCAACATTTATATAAGACTGTATACTATAGTGGAACGGCGAACGTTATAATATTTATATATTTAATTAATAATAGGTACCGCTTGCAAGAGAAATGATACATGGGAAACATATTCGATTCGACAAAATTTCATTCACATGCCATTTTTCATGTTCATTTTATAATTATAATACCGAATGTTTTTAGTTGTAAGTAAGATGTATTGTACTTGTAGTTTGTAGGACATTTTATATACATACAAATGTTCGAACTTTGTGATAATAATTGCACTCGGTGGTTATTTGATAGGTTTTTGTCCAATTGCCAAACCATCAATATCCATCCACTGTTGCATTCAATAAACAATTAAACAAAAACTGTGTTTTAATGCTGACATTCCCGATAGTTTTATGTAGCTGACATTGCCCTAAGCTGGTCGTGGAGTCAAATCCCAAAGCTGCACAAAAATTGTCAGAAATTCAAAAAGACAGAACTGGATGTCTAATGGACTAAATGATTGGTTGACAACAATTAAAATATAAGTCTCTATATTGTAGACATTCATATGATGCACTTTCAGAGCAGATATAATTACAAGAAGCTGTCATTTATCTATTTGGTTATATAGGCAGAGTGAACGTTTAGCACAGGCTCTCAAGTAATACATTTCATAATTAATATTTTCGACTGATGGTGCTTGATGGAAAATGATTTTAAATGCTAAATTATTTCAGCTAATAATATTTCACATAAAAAAAAAAAAAATAACAATATGTTTTAAAAATGAGAAATAGCTGGCTACTTAAGTAACGTTTTGAAATTATAAAAAAAAATACATTTTCATTGTTAATCTACAGATTCAACCAATATTTATAATTATAAATTTTGTGGGTTTAACTGTTAAAAAAGTAATATTGATAAGCGTGACGTATATAGAACGGTCTATGCAGCCACTTATCACTGACAAAGTGAAGCTGAGACGCTGGACCTGGCTCGGCC
>JAGVSQ010008990.1:0-13958 GCA_022683975.1 Rhyacophila evoluta | reverse complement strand
GTCGCTAACAGTGATCTCACATATGGAAGTTTACCAGATTTAAATAATTTAGAAATTAAAAAAATGTATGATATTTCCTTTTATAGAGAAATGACGATATTAATCAATTATTAATCCATGTTTTTTGTTGACAGTTTTTCTTTTGGTATTGGTTATTTTATATTTTTACTTCGTAACCAGCTAAGTATTTATTTTATCATTTAAAAAATACAATTCTAAGAGCGTAATTCTAGTTTTTACAAAAAGACACTACATGTAAATCATTAAATTATTTTATCTTTATAATGACAGCTCTTTAAGTATCATTAAAACAATAAACTCAATAAATAAATAACTCTATGCTCAAAAAGCTTCAAGAACTGACAAAAAATATTATAACGACGGCAAATTAATCGTTGTTTTAGAATTTCTCAAGAGAAATGTCTACCAAATAACTAAGAGTCTGAAGGTATACTTACCAAAACAAATAATTCTACGAAGAGAAATACCCATGAGAAGAATTTATTAATTAATTTCATTAAATTTATTCATTCTTTACCCAGAGCCAACGAGATAAATTGGACGTAGTTGGCCACAGTATCTTTGTCCGCAATTTCAGATATCGCTGTAGAGTACAGATAAAGCTTTCTGCAGACATATTGCAAAAGTAGTCTTGTCCTCTCGTGATTGATCGTTGCAGGGAAAAGAAAGATTGATAGAGACTGATGCTTATCAATACGGTTTTTATCCTTCCAGAGTTTTTATTTAATAAACATGTTTATACATAACTTTTCTGGTATCAGTAGTGTAATTAAGTAAAAATGGTACGTAATATGTCAAAAAAATGGACTTATCATTATTATTACTGAGGTATTTTTTAATATACCATAAGCATTTACATTCAAATAAAATAAATGTTTATGATTAATAACAATTCAATATCTTTAACTATATTTTACATTGATTAAATAACTATATAACATATTTAATATAAGACAGTTTATTTATTATATTCTGAAGATATTAATTTAACTTGGTAGCTTAACATCTTAAGCAGATATCATGATTGACATGAACAGGTATTTACATACACAATATCGTCGTATTACTGGCAAAAGACGTTAAAGTAAAAAAGTGAGTTTTGAAATAATCGAGTTGTAATGTTTGTGGCTATCTGTTAAATAAATTTTACGACAATTTCTTAAAGTATAATCATTATACCTTGAGAAATTGTCGTAAAATCTATTTAACAGAGAGACTCAAACATTAAAATTCGATTATTTCAAAACTCACCTTTTCACATTAACGTCTTTTGCCAGTAATACGACGATACATACTTCAATAAATTATAAGAGAGAACGATATATTTCAAAACAAAAGAACATATAACTGTATTTTATAGTGTGGACGTATTTTATATGTTATATGAAATGGACATTAAACGTGAACTATATCAATCTCCAATATACACTATTTACTTACGATTTATTATATCAGATAATAGGATTGTGATATTTACAATACTATTTTTAAATAACAAAATAATTTATCTGAAAACGTTTTATTGATAAATTTTATTCGAAATGAATGTAATTTATATATTAACAATCTATCCTTTTTCTTGTTGTGTCACGCTTTTTTTTCTATCAAAATCACCGTAAAATTGGTTCAATGACGCACTCAGATATTATCATAATGTGATATACAAGTATACTTTATAAATATTTAAAACAAAATAATTTTTACTATTTTTTTAAACAATAATTTACTTTGGTTTTATCTGTGAAACTCAATCTTTCTCTATACTACAGATTCAATAAAGTCGTTTATCTCTATCGATAGAACTCCAAATCTTTGATAAAAGAGAGCCAAATAATAAAAAAATCTTTTTCGTAAAATGTTGTGATTTATAAAAATCGTTATCAAAAAGGTTAGTTGATTCGAAAAAAAAGAATACACATTTCTTCTAAATCGATTCAAAGGGATCCAAATATATTTTTATGCGAACAGTAAAAACAACTACATTATTTATTACACTGAATAAACGTAAATGTCTGCAACGTCACGTAAGTCTTGTAGACCATAAGCGTAGAATAATTTCGAGTTCGCCTGTCTGCTTATTGGAATATTGAAAATACGATGTAAGTTTATTACTCACTGAAAATAAGTTTTGCGGTATCAAATAATATTGAATCGAATATAGAGTATATTTAAAAAAATATCGGATTTGTCCTACAAAAAATTTGATCAAAATTGAAATAATTTTTGTCGAATTACAAATTTTCCATGGTTGTTCTTACAATTTTCTATTCTTTATTTTCATGATTCAAAATAAATATCGATATCAATTGATGTTACCAAATATATTTCAGGCGTATTAAAATTATAAATTCAGTATTCATGAACTCTTATAATTATGATTTAGTAAATTTTTAAATCGGAATTTAGCTGCATATATAATAGTTTAAAAGTTAAGCTCTTAACTTTTAAATATTATCCAATAATCGAATAAAAAATACCAGCTGCACAAAACTACATAAATTATATACTTTTAGTTGATCTTGCTCTTGACATATCTGTAAGGCATTATGGATATACATTGTAGTGAAATTGTTTGAACAAAATTTCAGAATAATCAGTTAGTCCACCTATTTTTTACATCAAATGCATGAGAATTTTAATTAGTTGTAGGACGTAATCCTGTAACTTTTATAAAATACGTAAGCTTACTTACTCTAAAACCAAAAGTAAACAGAAAAGCAACAAGTATTTATACCAAAAGTAAATTTACTGTCATATAATCTATAAAATAATAACATACTGCAATTCTTACGTTTTAAATATGAATATGCAGTTCAAAAGTATTGATTCTATACCTATTTCACTTGATTGATAGCATGTTTATTAAGCCGAAATGCGTTTATAATTACACTACTAAGAATTATATGATATTCAAACTTACTAACAACAGATATTTTTAAAACTAAACTATTTGAACTATTTTAATAACATTAAAATAAAATTATAGGAAGTAAACTTTAATTTAATTAAACTTTAAATTTATTAATAGTGTAATTGCTTATAAAATAACAAGCTTCACACTATAACATGACATTGTTTTAAATGAGTCTGTATTGAAATTATTCTAACAAACTATTTTATACTTACTTCGTCATTGTTTTAGACAAATGAACATTAATCGCACTGTTATTTTAAGGTAATCTTAAGTCAAACATTTTGCAATAGTTATGACTCTGAAGATTATTAAAGATCTCTAAAATACATGTTTAATCCATCACTTGCAAACAATATGAGTGCTTATCAAGATTAATATACGTCTTTCCACAATGCCAAGACTACTATATTTTTGTTAGTATTTCATACTATTCAACACAACAATATACGTATAATATTACGAAAGTATAATAAAAGATTAACAAAGTTATTACTCATGTTATTTTTAGGAATAATGATTATTAGAACCCCTTTTTATGATTTAAATTTCTTAATTTCGTAACAATTATTTCATGATTTGATGTATGCAATTATCTGCTTGGTAGCGTAGTTAGTAACGTGCGGTCCTAGAAATTCAGGGAATGCGGGTTTGATTCCCCATCTGTCGGATTTTTAAAAAATCCGAAAAAAGCAGGACTGGATGCCCATTGAGTCAAGTAATTGTCTGACAAACAATTTTCGTGAAAAATATTATGTCAAAACGTCTTCATATTGCGGAGACCGATATAATTTTCTTTCGATGTGGATTTCTTCACGCTGTGTAGATCCATATGTTCCACGTTGGAGGGGAACATGGAATAAAAAAAAAATCATTAGTAGACCTCTAACAGTTTCTATCAATAAAAATTTACAAGAAAATATTTTACGATTAAAAGTTAACGCAAAAGATAATTTTTGTATCGGTTTTTTAGACTGTATATAAATGAACGAGTTAAAAATATATTCTGCGTAATCAACTTACATTGTATTATATGCCCATATTATTTTTTACCATATCCGCTCCAAAACTGGAGTATATGGTTTGTTTCAATGTGAAGACGCGAGATTAACAGATAATAATTCACGAGAATTAGTTGTCAGATAATTGTTCCAATTTGATCTAATGATCTGATGATTTGATCCAATGGGCGACTTGTCCTGGGCTTTAAATTTTTTTTGAATTCAATAAACGTAGGAATTAAACTCGCATTATTCTAATAAAAATCGCACACGCAAACCTAAACTATAAACTATGGGTAAATAGAGTTTATAACTATGTGAAAACGAGGTAAATGGAGAGGAAATTTCGGACCCTGCTTTTTTCGTAAATGTTTCACAAAAATCAAAAAGACCTACTTAGAACTTTTTTGTCATGAAATCTTTTGATAAACGAAATACTCAAAGAGCTTTTATATATTTATAAATAAAGTGTCTAGTACCACGGCTTAATGTGGATAAGTAAAAAGCTTTCGTAATTCAATCCCACCTTTCAACCGAATTTTCCCGTCGCTTTTGGTAAATTTCTAGTAACACGGAACATCATTATGTTAAGTAATCAGCGTTGGTGTCTTCTAATAATACGATTGGTTGGAAAACTTAGCGCAATTTAATGAAAGGGTTTTCCTCTGAATGTGCTGACCGACGTTCTTATTGAGTTAGTTTTTGCGACAATCTAACATTGTTCTACACACAGGTTGTTTTAGTCAATATTTTTGGATACATATTAAAAAGGCGGAATATTTTTTGTTTTTGTTTGAAATTTTAAATATAATTTATTGAGGCTATTTGGGATCCATATAATCGATTAATTGCTACATTTATAAAATCATAGAATACTTAAACTGTATAAGTGTACCATATACATATGATAAATAAAGTGCAGCTTATGTTCCAGGCCGAATTCATTTGGCCGTTATTTTTATTTAACTGTAATGTCTCAGCTCACATTTAACAGCAGTGAAGAGTAGTCAATAAAAACATTAAGATGAAGCATCTTAATATTAAAATTGTTAAAACATTTATTTAATGATTGCTATTTTTTTAACACATGTGGACTTGGCTGGCTTCATAAATAAACAGAATAGCCATTATTGGGGCACTGAAATTTTTTAACTAATATACCAACGACTATAACTCTTTCGCGTAGAGACTATATTATGTTGGACCATTTGCACCGGTGGCAATTTCTTTAAGGATTCTAGAGGCAATGTTGTTGATTTATTTTGAAAAAATTTCTTGTGTTCGAATCGGATTAGGGCTAAAACAAATTCGGTTCCAATATGACAGTGCCACATTATATACAGCTTCTACTACAATGCGAATTTTGGCACACACATGCACATCGGCTTGGAGCATAGAAGGCATATATAATATAAAAGTCAGCCTCGTTAGAAATTTTAAAATAAGAATAAATTTAAAGGGTTTTTAATCAAACACATTAAATACAAGGTATATGGAATAGGGATAAATGATAAAAATAAGAGAAAAGTTTTTTTATTTTTAATGGAACAAGTCACAAAAATTGACTAATATTTTCTATATCTATCGAGATGTAGATTATGTATGACTACACAGTAAATAAATAGTAACCAATTCTAACTAAAAATAAGTTGTCAAGTTTATATTCCCGATGATGATATGCTTCATATGACAAGGTGAAACAATTTATAACGTGAAGCAACAAATATATCAAAGCCATCCCACGACATATAACTTACTAGCTTAATTCACTGAACTGTGGTGGGTGAAATACAATAAAACATTTCCTTGTTTAGTTTATCAAGTGATTGTGCATAAACAACAATCTAATATTATCATCATGATCAAGTGAAATAAGAGATGTAACCTTTTTATTGTTGACAGGTTTAACCGTTTTGTAGGAAAAATGTTAAATAAAAATAAGCGTGGAGATCCTTTTTCTTTCAAAGACTATCCAGATACGACACATCACCTTAAAGAAGCGATTTTCGAAGCTCAACAACATACGATGGATCTAAATTGCTACGTATATTTTTCTTTACGCTTTTAAATGGAAAAACTATATTGTCTCTTTTAAAATTTTTAACTAACTGATAAATAGTGATAGGCATAAAATGATAATTTAAAGTAATAAATATATCTCCAATAAGGCTGATAAGGGCAAACAATCTCTTAAATATATATTTTCTGTATAATTTCATATGCTCCATAATATAATTTATACTATGGTAATGTGATACTGATTTCACTGTGGTACTTGGCCTTACTCAGTGTTACTAGTACTCCAAAGTTGACTGTTAAGTTAATAAATATTTTACGATTCTTCATAAAATGTATTATAAATATATAGTATATTAGATGGGATTGATCTAAAAATGTTATCGATAGTAATACAATCTTATTTCATTCATAAATTTACCACAACGTTCTTTTAAATCAATTTTATTCGCCCAATTTGGTATTTAATAATATTTATATCGATATTTTGATTTGAATTTATCAAAAGATTTTGAGAAAAAATAATAAAAAACTATATTTGAGGATGTATCATTTAATCAAGATTTTATCTCGAAGTGATATGTATCTGTATCTATATACGAGTAGTGTGGGAATTCCGTCCCAAGTAATTTACTGCATGCAAATATTTATTTTTTTACTATTGAGCTTTATCAAAAAGCTTTAAGGATCTTGAAAATTATTTATTATAAATTATAATTATTAATAAATAAAAAAAATATCCGCCGCTTAATATTTATTGTTTCCTTGTTATCAATATATATCAGTTACATATACTGTTCTGGTGGTTTTAGCTGTTTATATCCATTCATACAAAATTGTTTAACAAACATGAAGAAATATTAATATCTGTTATCAAAACAACTTTACCAATCGCTCTGTTTTACCCACAACAGTTTAATCAAATACATTGTTTGTTTTCCTGAAATTAATAGGCAACTGGGATTTATTTCATAGATAACCGTTTTGCAAAATATATTGATAAGATTTTATTTATCATAGAAGTTTAAAAGGAAATTACAATATTTCTGCTCGATTTTATGCGAATGTATATTCCTTTTTTTTATTATTCAACTCTTTGATTGTGGAGCATTCAGGTCTGTGATTTGTAAATTATTATTTTATTTTCTAAATTATTTAAAACTGGTAAACTTCCATATGTGAGATCATTGTTAGCGACCCGGGTTTCGCCTTCGGCATCTTCAGGTTACATTATATCTGGGCTAATCTGAAGAAAGGCAAAACCCGGGTCGCTAACAGTCATCTCACATATGGAAGTTTACCAGATTTAAATAATTTATAATCTAAAATCAATTTCCATCAAGCACCATCAGTTAAAAATATTGATTATTATTTTATTATTATCGATACTATAAACTATGAGTTTGAATCCCGTATACATAAAAAAAAAGTTTTTAATGACTAGGCCATTTCGTTGATAATCAATTTATAGATAACTATTATAGTATAGAATTAAATTCACCTTATAATTGTATAAGCAAACATCTTCTAACTAATGAAATAAACTTTGGAATACGATCTGTATGATATATTATGAGTTTCAATAAACATATAATTGGTAAAACTCAACTATTTTGGTCATATATCTAGAGTTCGATAATCTTTTTGAAAATTGTCGGTTAAAGTTATTCTTAAAAATATATTATTAAAGGTTTATTTATAAATAAAGATAATTTTATACATCATATTTACCTGGCTGAAATTACTATATAAAATCAAACACAATCAAGTAAATGGTTCTTAGACGGATTTAAAAGTAAATTAAAATCAGTGATAAGAACATAATACATATGTCAACGTGTTTATAAAGACATGAGTATTGGTATTTAAAAAGAAAAATATTATTTTTTTAAACTTCAGCCTGTATTTTATTCTTCGCATGTTTTCCAACCGCAGTCGCCTCCGTTTCAGGCGCTCGAAAAATATAAAAACGAGCGTGCTAGAATATATATACTTACTTACCTGGCGGAAAAAGTGATGAAGTAAGTGCTTCAAACACTCGCCCTTCTCTATTCAGAGTTTTTCACTTAAATATACCATAGGCGGAGATAGTGTTTTTCACTAATTATACATTATATATTCCCAAGTACATGTCTATCCAAATGCCGTGACTATTTTACAAAAATACTGTTTTACTTTAAGGTAATATAAAAAAACATTTAAGAGATTTTCAAAAAAATCACAATCAGTAATTTAAACTGTCTGCAATAGTTTACGGTTAATCCAAAGAAACTTTATCTAACCGAAACTATTTTTTTTTACACCATGTGCGCTCCCAAAGTGGAGCATATGGATCTACACAGTGTGAATCCACTTCTTAATGCGGAAATTTATAAACCCTATTTTCACAATGGTCATCTTCAAACTGTTGAAAAAAATATGTTACACTTCCGGAGCGGACATGGTTTAAATCAAAGGATATGCTTGATTTTTCTAAAATATGTAATTTTTTTTTTTTTTTAACGAATTCGTCTTAATTAATAACTCTAAATGCATTGAAAAAGTATTTAAATACGAAATATGACTTTAATATAAATATTTAATTGATAGTTTTAATGATAATTTTAAAGCAAATAAAATACTAGGTGGTTTTAATAGAATAGTAAATAATATAAAATCTATGTGAAATTTAAGAAATAAATTTTAAATTTAAACTGTCCAATGGTTTAAAGTAAGGAAATTCACTTCCATTAAAAAAAGATCTCTTGAGGAAAGTATGCTGTTATTAATTAAGGCATAGGATAAGTTCAACATCACACATTGCTTGAATTTACATTTAAATGGAAGTACTCAACCGACTATACCATACTCTACTTTAAGTGTACGAACCATTAAGAGCCCTTAAAAATAATATAAAAGAACTGCCTGCTACTCAAATAAAGACAAACAATTTTATCTAAATGAAATTTACGGTTAAATTAATTTGAAGGTTTTAGCCTTACAATACAATAATTCAAATCATAAAAATGGAACAATGCGAATAAAGTTTATCTTTAGATGCCCTGGTCAGGTAATTGATGGGCCGTATTAGAGATTTTTACAATATTAGATTAGATAGATAGACAAGATTTTTTTTTTAATCAATCATGATAGTTGCAGGCCAATGAATTTAAATCATTATATTGGAATAATAAAACGTCTATCTTATAATGTAGAGGTTAGCGTACGCATCTGGCATCCGATCAATGCGGGATCAATTCTCACATTTGGTGGATTTTGAATGATCGGAAAATGCAAGACCATTTTCCAATTGTATTGAGCATAATTGTGACTACCAATTCTCGTGAAAAAAAAATCTGTCAAAACATATCTTCACATTACAGATATTCATATACTCCACTTTCGTAGTAAACATTTTCATACTGAGTAGATTAATATGCTTCATTTTCGGAGCGAATTTGGTGAAAATAATTGGAATAACAGATTGCTTAATTACAAAATCCAAGTTTGATAATATGGCAATCTCAATTTATGACATTACTAGACTTTAAGTATGATTAATTTAAGATATTTTTAAAATGACATTACCAACTAGACTTTTACTGGATTCAAAGTTAACAGTTCTGTAAACATATTCATTCATCATCCAAGTTTTGCTTCTCAATATTTTTATTCCAACAAAATTAATAAATACTCAATAAAGTGTATCCATCGATTAGTGTGTATTGTTACGATTTAAAATGATTCATAAATCTATGAAGCACTAGCAAACTCATGTTTGCTTTCTGCTCATACATTTTAATTCATGAGAAAACTAAATACACCATCTATCCAACATGTATTTCTCCTTATCATTAATATTTTGAGATATTTTTTTTTAGAGATCCATGAATTTTTAACTCGTAATACAAGCAGCTTAAAATACATGTAAATTTACGGCTTAGTTATATATTTTTAGATAAACAAAAGATATAATATATTATCTATGATTTTTAAGTCGTTAAATTTTACTCTACTTAATTTACGTGGATATATTTTTTAATTCTCTGAACTAATAATAAGAAAAATTCAACGAATAAAAAGTCACTTCTTCTTAAAATAATATTTGAGTAGTGAACATAGAAAAAGACATATTTCAAATTAGTTAATATACATAAAATCTAAACGTAGATATTTATCAGTATATACAATACGATTTAGAAATATTATATTGTTAAAGAATATTGTGTGTATATGAAACAAAATTGCTTGAACGTAGTGATTATTAAATTTAACCTAGAACCAATTATAGGTATTTTTATGAATTGCGTCAATACTTTAGACAAATAGATATTTTTTGTTCACTTACTATTTTGTTTTCGTTTTGTAAAGAAAAAGCGAAAATACATGAAAAAGAAACAATACCTACCCGTTAGTTGTAAGAGTTCATTTTACGAACACGCCTTCTAAATTTTTAGCGTATATAATAAAATTTTGTAACACGTAGTATAAATATTTGATTTTTATTAAAGTATTTGTTTATTATACAACAAATTAAAATATAGGGTCTTCTCATTCTCTTTTTCTGCCATACCCGCGCTCCCTGTGTGAAGCATATGATCACCACATGACACTCAGGAATCATTGTCACCTTCCAGACACCTTGCACCCGCCCACATCATACTGGCACTAATTAAATACTGGCTTTAATTTTGCTGAGTACACCTTGGCGGTCTTCCATTTGTCGGAATCCTACCAATTGGAAAAAGAGACAACCAGGATCCAACTTCTCTGAAGGCATCTGTAGTACATACCTTAGCCAGTATTTATTCTAAGCTTTTTGAATATATTAAATTATAACATATATAGTTAATTTAAAAATGTATAAACACAAGATAAATTATTCAGTATTTCATAACATACTGAGTCTAACTAATATAATATATATAGATACTAATTATCATATCATTCGAAAAAATGTAAAGCCAACTCTCA
Organism: Rhyacophila evoluta; assembly: GCA_022683975.1. Lineage (NCBI taxonomy): Eukaryota > Metazoa > Arthropoda > Insecta > Trichoptera > Rhyacophilidae > Rhyacophila > Rhyacophila evoluta. Next base: position 3,056 of record JAGVSQ010008990.1, on the reverse strand, counting down.
AAAAAAATGGCTTTCTGTATAATCTAAAAACTTTTTAAGCGTAGGTATACACCTTTTACAAAATTCATGTGCACATAAAAACCATAAGCCTATTAACAATCTGAAATGTTTAAAATACTCAAAAAAATAATAAAAGAATCTAAATTCATACACGTATTGTCGTCCTCTTATCCAGTGCGTTTTTCTACACTAAAAGTTTTGGGATGTCTAAAATAAGGATTTTTTAAGGATGGAAGACACGTTACAATAAATTTAAGCATAATATCGTCAATTTTTTTATTACACTCAGTTAAAAATTCGTTATAAGACCCATAGCTATACAAAGTTGTCTATACCTGGTCTATAGTATTATTATTTTTACATAAGGGAACTCTTTATAAAATTCTTTTTGTCAATAAAAAGAGATATTATTTATTTTTCATGAATTCAGCGTACATTTTTCTTATTTTATTCGGTACATTGCGCCCTTTCCGCGCTTTCTTCCGCATGGTGGAGTTTTCTCTATTTTGACTTTGAATCTCTATAAATAAATAGTGAACCAGAATTTATATTTCAAAGCATAAATCATGTAGAGGAAATATATATCTGCATTGACAGACAAAGGGATGACAATTATTATTCATCCATAGATTTACATACATCTTGAACATTCTTTTGCTCAAATTGTACACCTCTAAGAGTTTTAGTAGTATATTTTTTTATCCTTTACTGCAAAGAAAAAAATTATCGTATTTAACAATTTGCGCGTTTATTGTTCCATTATTATCTAACATTTTCTCCCCGATAGCGTAGTTGGTAGCGTGCGCGCTTAGCGATCCGGGGAATGTGGGTTTGATTCTCCATCTGTCAGATGTTCAAAAAAAAACGAAAAATGCAGGACTGGATGCGCATTGGTTTGAAAATTTGTCTGACAAACAATTCTCGTGAAAAATAGTCGGTCACTATTTAAATCTTCACATTGCAGAGATCCATGTACTCGTCTATTGTGGTGGATATCTTCACACTGTGTAGATCCATATGTTTCACGTTGGGAGCGAATTTGAAATATATATATTATGATATAGTGTTACATTTATAAGGCACGACGGTTTCAGCACCTTAATCAAAACATTACAGTTACATTTCCTCTTATTATTCTCACTGTTAAATTATGAGTATTTAATTTTGTATTGGTATTGGATGGTGAGATGTAAAACAAGCATAAAATTTATCTTACGGTTGTAATTCAAACCGAAGTTAATTGCAAATTTTAGAGTTATTCTATAAAATGAGCGCTTTTCTCTTGATATGACATGACAGTTAGCCCACCTCTTTCCTCCACCCCTCACATGTTTCCTCCCTTGTCAATTACTTTCCTAACAGGTACTACGATCACCTGCACCCCTTTGTTAGAGCATCTCTGGAATTTTTCAGCGTGGAATTTTTAATTAAGTATAAAATATTTTCAGTTTATTTGATCGAGGGAAAGAGTAGACCGGTGTTTCAGTTTTGACAGCACTTTATCGAATAATGCTTAATCGATGTAATGTTAATTTTTATTACAAAAAAAATTTGATTGATTGAATATTTTGCAATTGGCTACATTTAAAAGTATCACATAATAATATTTTGTTTGTGTACAATTTTTCATTTTATTGTATGCAATTCTTCGAAAAAATTAATAATAAAATAAAAAGAAATAACTGTTTTTTTTAAACAATATTCTAACGATTCACAAAAAATAGTATCTACAAAAGACCCATGGGGGTCAACCATTTTTGGTTCTGAAGTTTAAATACAGCGTTACTTAATTACACATACATAATTGACCATACCTATTCTTAATTATCATAATGCCACTTTCATTTTTTTTTTATAAATGTAATTGTATTTTATCGATATATTATTTTATGTATAAATAAAGAATACACTAAATATAACCAAATCCAATGTTTTATGGACAAATACTAACATAATATTAATAAAAATCCAAGTACAAAATGATCGAAATTGTAATTCGTAGAAGACATTCAACTCATGAAACATTCAATAACTTTTATATTAGTACGTTTTTCAATAATTCAGTAATCAGAAAAGATGTAGTATATGCCATGTAAGTATTTCATTTCCATATTACAGTCCTAATAATGTAAAAGTCATACGCTATTTTTCTTAAATTGTTTCTGAAAAAAATCAATCACGTTTTTCTTGCATTTTGGCTTGGACGCCTTCTTCTTTAATTCAGGAGAAGTTCAGTAATTTTGTATTTGCATTGAAACACTCATAATTTTCATTAATGGCTAATTTATTTTTAGCATTATATAAATAAAAATTAACAACCCATCTTTGGTACATCTTTGATCTGAAACCAATTTTTCTACAGCCCCTACTTTAAGAAACACTGCTCTAGACAGTCTAGGGCTAAAATTTACTTTTATATTTAATGTTACATATATATAATTAAAATCACTTTTGGAGTTTAGTTAATAAACTATCCTAAATGGTAGTCAAGTCATAAAATGAATCTGGAATGATTAACCAAACTTTTTCAAAGAACCATCTCGGCATTAAAAAACTCATTAAATTACTTACAAGCAAGGCAAGTTTGTTAAGTAAACAGACCCGTATTGACAAAATAACTTTTGTGCTCAGCTTACTATAGAGATAAGTATTAAGTACCGCTGAGCTCTAAATATGTCAATAACTTTTTATCTTTTTTTTGTGCAAAGGAATATACTGGAAAAGCTCTCGAGAAAGTTTTTTAATATTCAAGAGCTTTAGTGACGGGTGACGACTGACCCAGTTACACACCGATAGTAGTACTTAACCGATCTAAGTTATCGGGATATCTAACGTATTTACGTTTGAATTAATTATTACGAGATTTTCTTTCTTATCCGCTTTCAACGGGTCCATTTTGTAACATTATATACAATATTATCACACTATACATTTATATATATTGTTGAAAATAGTTTTAAGTGAATAAACATTTTTTTAAATAATGAATTAATTAATTAATAATCGCGAATGTTAAAGGTGTAAAATCATTTGAAGATATCTATGTTTTAATTAAT
>JAGVSQ010008989.1:0-13958 GCA_022683975.1 Rhyacophila evoluta | reverse complement strand
AGTGAGTTTTGAGATAATCGAGTTTTAATGTTTGAGTCTCTCTGTTAAAAACATTTTATCACATATATTAAGGTATAATTGTATTATTTGATAGAAATTCGTAAAATGTATTTAACATACACAAACATTAAAACTCGATTATCTCAAAACTCAGTTTTTTGCTTTAACGTATTTTGCCAGTAATACGACAATATTGTATTGCTTAAACCCTAGCTGATAACGATATTAAATAATATTGTAGGTTATTAAAGTATTGATATTAAATACCAGCTATTTTAGTGACGTCTCTAACTAGAAAATGTCAATATTATTATTTATTTAACTGTAGTATGAAGCGTTTATGTGGGGCGGATCGTTCATATTAAACCGTCGAAATGAGCATAAAAAAAGAATCGAAGGATATCAATAGTGATGCAGAAACACGGAGAGAGGTATAATGATATTTCAATTCTATTATTTAAGAATATCATAGTAAAAATTAACTCGAAAATTTGTTTAACAAAATCTTTTTTATTAAAATATAGATAGTTGAGAAGCTATGTTGTATTTTGAAATATTAAAGTAATTTCCGGAAAATTTAACATCTCATTCACTTTTAAAAGCAAAAGAATACCTAATATGCATAGTCTGTTATTACCTAAAAAATTGTTTGAGGCTATCTTTCATGACACATTTTAAAACATAAAAAAACTTTTTTGACTATGTCAACTACTTCCTTCTTCTTTATCGTGGAAAGTTAATTACCATGATGGATAACTTTATTTTATCTCACTGATATATCAAATCATACGGCAGCTTGGAACTACCTAGGACATTAAAAGGTGCCAAATTGCATGTGTCTTCTGGGAATTCAATATCCTGAAAAACTATCAGATACTTACTGACCTCATGATGTATTTGGTAGAGTCAAATATCATATGGAGTCATATATGGTCAGCGAACAGTGACCATATCTATGCTACAAGATAAAATTTACAACATAATATTCAAATATGTAAATGTATTCCATAAATTGTTACAGAGTTCTACGCATGTTATCATAGTCAAAACAGAAATTGAAGATGAATGGTTAAAATACAAAGAGAACTTCTATGACGAGGGTTCCATGTCACCAAATTATGATGAAACTTCTGAATTACAAAGAACTTTTAAGGTAAGACTGAAATCATAGTCCATCCAACTCTTAATTTTATTTAACCCGTCCTTAAAGAAGCATACTGACATCAGATAATGCTTTTAAGAATCCGTGTCACTGTCATTATTCTCACTTTTTTTATGCCAACATTACATAGTTCCCCTGCATGTAGTTCGCTCATAAATGTTAATTAGCTCAATCTGATTAGTTTCAAGAAGAAGCAAATAAAGTTTGAGCTGAACCTGCTCTTAATTACAAAGCAATGAATCACATTTTTTTTACAAACCATTGTAAAAGACTTTTTTATAAATTATTGATTATTGATATAATTTGAATGACTTTATTAGTTTCAGAAAACAATGTTCAACCTCTGTAGTATGGAAGTAAAAATAAAACACGAAATCAACAATCCTGATAATTCAATAGAATGTGACTTATCAGATAAAGAAACAACCAATCCAAATAAAGCTAGTCAAAAAAATATGACAGAATTAAATCATGAAAATGCATCTAATAAAAGTCAACTTACTAAAATTAGTCCAGAAAATTCTGTTGACAAAAACGAAAATGACAAAATGGAAGTAATAAAATTTTGTCATGATAAATTTATAGCTCCGATTGCGGCAGCAATTTATCACCATAGATCGACCCCACGAAAAGTAATAGATGATGAAACATCGAAGATACATTGTTGTAATAAATGTTCATTTCGATGCAAAACATACAGCAATCTAAAAAACCATAAAGTGATTCATAGTGAGGAAAAACCCTATAAATGCAGTTCGTGTGACTTTCGATGCAAGCGACTTAGTGACCTTAAGACCCACAATCTTGTTCACAGTGATGTAAAACCATACCAATGTGAACTTTGTAATTTTAAGTCGCGTACATCAAGTAATTTAAATTTGCATCGGAAAATACATTCAAATATTAGACCATATGAATGCGCTGTCTGTCAATTTAGGTGCCGAACGACAGGTGATCTTACAAAACACACCGTGATCCATAGTGATGTTAAGCCGTATGCTTGCAGTCAATGTAGTTTTACATGCAAAACATTTAAGAATTTGACTCAACACAAAATGACTCATAATGGTGTAAAGGCTTTCATTTGTAACATCTGTGACTTCAGATGTATTACGTCAGGACATTTAAAGTCGCATAAAGTCACACATAGTACAGTTAAATCTTTCAAATGTGGCGAATGTGAATATAGCTGTAAGCATTCCAGTAATTTGAAAGCTCATCAATTAATCCATACAAATGAAAAGGCATATTTCTGTGATCTTTGCGAGTATCGGTGTAAATCTACCACTTATTTAAAAAGACACAAAAGAAAAATTCATAAGGTATGAGATACTACACGCAGCACACAGCTGTCGGAATTTAGAAGCAACCTAAAGTGGACCAAGACACTCATGGAAGTTTTAAGAACACTTAAAATTCATCATGCCATGGTGTATACACAAACCGGGTGTGAAAATGTGGTACAGTGTATAGCAAGTAGATAATTTATGAATTATTGTGAAATCTATTTTTATTGTCACATGTAATAAAGTAAAGTACTTTTTTATACTGTCAATTATATTTTTTTATCCATACCTCAATGCTAATCCAACACTAGTGGGTGGGTTCACATGGTCTGCCAAAATACTAAATTAAAAATGGTTAGTTTTTAATTTTTATCTCAATATTATTACAAACCTCTTTGATACAGATACACATTGATTGATATGACATGCATCCAGATAGTGGAATTCGATACGGAACTAGACAGATTCGTAGTCTACAATGTGACCGTGAATTCAATGAGGATATCAGTCACTGACTTAAATATTGTTATGTTACTGATAGTCATAGCTAGCGAAGGTGATGCTACTCATCAAACTTCGTAAGACTCATGATGAAGTTTGGCACAAGATGAATTTTCCGCAAACTCATTACTAACTTCATGTTTAGTAACATAGTGGTGGCATAGACAGTCTTTTCGTCATAAATCAAACGCATTTGAATATGTTTTATTTGTATTTTAATGCATTGCAACACTCTATGAAGCCAAATAAAACTTAGTTATTAGATTCAAACTCTTAAAATTCAAACTAGCATATAAGATTAAACGAACAAGTTAATGATTTTCAGTATTGCAACACTGAAATTTCAGAAGAATTGCGATTTCGAAACGACTTCAATGTCAAGGTTAGTGTTAGAAAAAATATTTCATAATACAACTATTTCGAAAACCTCGTGTCAGATGATAACAGACAGGTATTAACAAAAAAAATAGAAAATATTTTTTTATTTAATTACAGTATAATATTTTTTTACTATAGAATTATCGGTGTTGCGCTTGGTCACTTTCATTCACTATTAATCGACAACGATTTCGTTAACAACTTCAGTAATTGACACGTGATTCTTTTACTAATTTAATTCTCAGCAACTTAAAGCGCATCATGAGAGTTTTCCTTCCAGTCCACATGGCTCAATTTATACTGAAATTTGGCAATTAGACATACTTGTAAATTAGCATAAGTGACATTTATATAATTTATATTTACTCCCAGGTCATTCCCATCAAATAAAGTAGATCGCTTCTCAATATCAGATCCCCAAGATACATCTAATTGAGACCGGGTGTGGGCAAGGATGGGACATGTGAATGGAGGGTATATTTAGCAGTCAATAATACTTATTATTAACAAAAAAGTCCAAGTCATACCTACAAGTTTCATAGAAATCAAACTGCATGGTTTCAATAGAATAATTCGATTTTATATTACATTTCTGTCTTTAAAACCCTTCCGCATTGATTGGGTATTATACTGTGTATATAAATACAGTAGAACCTAGATATAACGGACTAATGCAAGTGAGGCGATGTCCATTAAAGCCGAAAGTCTGTTATGTAAAAAGGTTTTCCGAATGTATAATATTTTATTTAATAGGAAAATAAGCGGCCCAAAACAATTTGTTTGCACTTTTGAAGTGTACTGTACTTTTAAAATCAACTCTAAAATTATGAAAATGTTAGTTACATGTATAGTTGAATTTTGTTAGCTTACGAATACTCTCTATTTACGAATATACGAATACTATTCATGTTATTAGACCGCCGAGGTGCGATTTTACCATCATAAAATTTGATTTTGGATTCTTTGTTTTTTCTTTCTTGGTATCTTCACTTCCACCATCATTTTCCAAGAACATAACTTCATCTGCTTTTCCATGGTCACTTTCATCTACTTCTAAACACTAAAAACAATTCTTCGGAAACTTCTTCTCCAGAATTATCCTGTATCGTCCTACGGAATGAGGCACTTCTAACCCTTCTAAATCTATGTTGTATGTGGGCATCGAAAAAAATTTTCCAAGCATTTTTCAATGTTGGGACTTCTATTTTTTAGTGGTTATTTTGTCCGTTACATTGAAAAAAAAACTAACAAAAGTCTAAAACTAAACAATTAAACAGTTTTGATAATTTGAGTTTGCTTTTTTAATTCTCCTTTTGTGAAAGTCCTATAAGCGAAAATTTCACATACAAATTGTTTTTCTCCTGCATGTCTCATCTTATGCTGTTTCGGATTAGTAGGTTGTTTACACCTGAAGGAACACAATTCACATTTCAGTGGCTTTTCACTAAAATGAACCATCCGGTGCGTTTTCAATTTTGGTTTTTGAACAGTTGCATAATCACACAAGTCACATTCAAATGGTTTACCGGGATTATGAATCATTTCATGGCGTTTTAAATTAGCTGACATCGCACATGTGAATGAAAACAACCCGCACTTAAACTGACCTTCTTTTGTATGTCTTTTAACGTGAGTTTTTAAATTCTTTTTTGTCTTACATTTAAAATGGCAAACGTCACACTTAAACGGCTTTTTATCACTATGAGCTAATTTATGTTTTTTAAGAAAATTAACCGAACAGCTTTATTTGGACATATATCGCATTGAAACAGTTTTTTTTTCCCACAACTAATGCCACTGTTTAAATCATCGTGGCGTCGTATTTTGTGCAATTTTAATTGTGAGGCCAAATATGCTTTATATGGGCAAGCGTCACAGGCAAATGGTTTTTCTAATGAGTGCTTTTTTAATTTATGAATTTTCAAATCAGATGGAAGTCTAAACGATAGTGGGCATGTGTCATATTTACACGGTTTCAATTCTGAATGCGTCTTACCATGTACTTTTAATTTACATTTCTGGACAGTGCGATAATCGCAAAATTCGCATTTATATGGTTTATTCTGGTAATGAATCGCTCTATGCACCTTTAAGCAATATGCATCTGTATATGAAATTGAGCAAATATCACATTTATATGGTTTTATACTTCTATGTCGAGCTATATGCTTCCGTAAATATAAATTTCTTTTAAAAGAACATAAATGGCACATGAAAGGTTTTTCTTCACTGTGATTAATTTTATGTCGATCCAAATGCTGTTTAAGAGTAGATTTGTACAAACAAATGTCACAAAAGTATTGGTAACCATCAAATTTAGATAGTTCGGTTCTTTCAATTTCTTTCTTATTTGATTTATATCAGAAAAACTTCATTTACCCTTATCAACTACACATTCGACAGTTTTACAAATTATTGTACTTTTCGAATGAAATAACTCATGGTTTTTTAGTTGCCTTTGCTCTTTATACATGAAAGGGCATATAGAGCATTTAAATGTTCTTTTATGGGTTAAATTATGTCTTTGAATTGACGTTTGATGCTTTGTTTCAAATGAGCATTCGAAAAATTTAAAAAATTTTACACCATCATTGAATAAAACGTGGTACGATTGTCCATCGCCTTTATCTTTATGAACAATTTTGACTGTGTAAGAAGATTCTTTTCCAATATTGTGTTTGGAAAAATTGTGCTTTTTAAATTTGCTGAATTTCTTATTTTCAAACACACAAATGGCGCATTTAAAAAGTAAATTAGGAATATTGATGTCATCAAAATTATAATTATCACTAATTAACTTTTCTGACATTTTGATATCATTTGCCTGTTTATCCGTTACATAATTTAAAGAATATGTTTTTGCTACATGTTTATTAATCTTTACTTCTTCAAAATTAAATAATATTGGAGTATTGCCTGAAAATGGGAGCATTCTATCTGCAGTTTCTTTTATATCTTCCTTATTATTGTTGAATTTGGATTCGTAATTCATAGTAATATGTTGATTCAACATATTATGTTCATTTTCGATCTTCGGCTGATATATGTAGTCCACAATTAAAGGCTGTAGAATAAATACAAGATAAATTAGTTCTTTGATAATTTTATTTTCAAAAATAATAGTAATTCCGATTTTCGCTCTTCATGAGATTGTGTTAAACTCGATTTTTTAAATCATGGCTGTTTTATATTAGAAGATTTTTAGAGAGCTATCACTGAAAGCCAAAACCCACCTCGCAATTATGTATATAGAGGAGACGACTGTTCAGCGCCTCCAGGATATCTTCTCACTCACTGATCACTATTTCTCCTCTGAATCATGACGGCATAGAGCGGAGAGTCAAACCGTAATTATTTTACTTGTATTCATTTAAAAAAGCACTTGTTCTCCTCAAAAATAATTAATATAATATAAAGTGTGTACTGACCTCTCTTTTTATTGTTTTAGAATCTAAATCATTCTTAATATTAATACAACGCGAAGAAAACAGTGAATCGACACAATCAGAAATAGTGTTGTCTATTTCACTATACTTAGCTATACTAAATAATTCGCTTATTGCTAAAGGATCAATGGGCTCGTTCTTAATATTCATAAGTAAAGTATGTATACACTGACTATATAAGCAAAAAATGATAGCACTCAATTTAATACGTTATTGCTTTGACTTTACAGACATCCTACAATGTTCAAGTGACGTTTCTATTTTGCTTCTACACATTGATCATGACATCTACATTCAGTTGCCATAAATTGGAATTGTCGTGATTTAATAAAATGGCAGCACTAACAATCCCGTATTTTTTATTTCTAAAACACGATATGTATTTTCACGTATCACCTTTTCTTTCCTGGTGACACCATCTGAACACCAATTATTGAACAACTCAATTATTTTACCAGGTGCAAAATAGTATGCTATTTTAACAACAAGCATAATTTTTGCATTTAGTAAGCTTAAAATGTTTCTTTGGTGGTTAAAAAATTAGTGTGCGCACCTCAAAACCTTTTTAAAAAAATTGTTTTAAAATATACTCTTTTAAAATCTTTTTAAACTTATATAATTATTAAAGCATTTATTTTCTTTCCTTTTGCAACCTTTAATGTGTCCTAGCAACATATTTTGTTGATTGTAATAATTTATTGTCTATTGTAAAAGGCTGACCCAATAATTGTCTATTATCAACTGACGTTTGCGGAATGAATTGTTTGACAATAACAAAAAATGAAATTGCAGAAGGCGCTTCCGTAATCAAGCGTACACGACAAAAAGTTAATTCTATAAAATTTAAATTGGTAATAGATCCATTATCAATGGAACTTTTCCATGATAACAACGTACTTAGCGAATTCTGCTCAACTGGCTGCATCAATTCAGAATTTTGTAAAAAAGAGGTTGGTGGAATATGTTATGTTGTGTCCTTCACAAATTGTGATACTTTTGTAATTGTGAACAATTAGAGCTGGATATGTTGGGTATGCATCTCATGTCCTGTTTGTATATTGCGGTGTCGTTACAGACAAAGTCATAGTTACTAATTATTATTATGCTGGACACACTCTTGGTGAAGTACGTGTTGGAGCTTTGTTCTTTATTGACTATATGTTTTAGCCTGAAATGCATTTCAACCTGGAGGAATCTGAGCTAGACAGCGACAATAATAATTATGAACATTCTAGTGATTTAGCAACATACATAGCACACGGCTCAGTTACAGGATTCAACCAATATACTACTTCATCCAATCTATACTCAGAGGTGATTTCCCCTATTATTGATTTAAATAAATCTGATTCCTGCCCTAAGACATTGCTTAAGAATCATATGTCTTTAAACTGGTCTGGATTATAAAAAGTCCAAGAAAAATTTGCATCTTCCTGAATGCTTCAAAAGATTATGATTTAAGAAACTTCATTTTAATAATAATAGTTTCTCTTCTAATAGTAAGTTAAAGTCTAATAATATTTAAGAAGAGTCATGAAATGATTTAGCGACAACCAATTTTGAATAGTAAATTAACTTTTGTTTTATTCTGTATCACAGGATTTTCCCATACACAATGCTTGCAAATCAACTGAGGAATGGGAAATACCTCTTTACGACGCAAGCAATCAATCACAGTTTGACTATGAAGAAATATATCGTGATGAAATTACATTTGAACAACGTGAAATTAAAATGGAGGATTTTTTTGAAAATCCATGCAAGGATAACAAACAAGCACTTATTTTAGTGATAGATGAAAATAAAATTAAATATGATATACTAAATGGGCTAAAAGTGGCATTTGTAAAATTAGAGATAGATAAGTTTTATCTACGTAATTTTGTTTGTAGTATTTGTTATAATGTATTCAGAGAGAGGTATTTTTTACATAAACACAAACGTGACATACACAAAGTTGGAGCTCCTATATCAAAAAAAATTCACAATGTCGATAGACGCTTACAGTGTAAAACATGTGCCATTGTTTGCACAGAGTTGAATGAATTGTTACGTCATAATTCTGCTCATTTAAATGAACATCGGTTCCAATGTGATCTTTGTTCATACCAAAGTGAACGATTACCGAATTTAAAAATACACATGTATTTTCATAAGAAAGAAACCTTTCAGAAATGTCGTTTCTGTGCGTTTAAATCTTTAAAAGTAACGGGCATTAACACGCATCTTAAAACTCATAATTTAGTGAAACATTTCAGGTGTCGTGTGTGCCGTTATGAAATAGAAAATTTAGATGATATAACACAACACGCGTCTATACATGATAATGTTAAAATTCGAAGTTGTAATAAATGCATGTATAAAACATTCTCCATGAGTGATTTTAAATTTCATACTATGATTCATCGTGGCTTTAAACCTTTCAAATATGTTTTACCATACTTATCTGAAACAAGTGAAATAGACGATGTTAGAAATGACAGTCGCAAAATTCTTACGTGTGATTCATGTAGTTTTGTTAGTATAAGTTTAAGTGAGTTGACTGCGCATGAATTAAATCATTTCTACATTATACTCTATAGACAAGATACAACATCTGTACCTGAGAATAGTAAAATCAAATGCAGTAAATCTTATGAAAATGCCTCAAAACTGGATCCATTAAACTATACAGAAATTACACTATTAAAATGCAAAAAATGTCCTTTTGTATGTTATCATTTCAAGGAGATGAAAGTGCATGAGTCATTACATAGAAGTATCTGTCTTTTATCAAAAGTTAATAAGAGTGAATTTTACAAATGCCACTTATGCTCATCCATGTCTAAGTCAAAGTGTGATATAAAAAATCACAAATTATATCATGCCCTTTTAAGAGGAAGTAAATGTGACAAGCCTATTTCAGAAAATAGAATATTGGACAGGTCTAATAATTGTAAGTCACAAAAGGCTGAGCATCAGTCAAAAAAAAAAAAGACATTGAAAAACAGTACAAATGCAATCTGCGTCCATTTGAGAAATTTAGAAATGAATATCTTGATGCATTATAATATGTAATGGTCAAATACTCAAAATGAAGATATCAAATTTAATTAAAAATTAGGACATTGTATTAAGACATCAAAATTTCATTTAAAATGTAGGAAAGGTTGTATTTTGTGCCATTATGTGTCTAATATACAATAATATTAAATATTATGTAACATTAGAAAACTGTTTCAATGTGAACAATCAGTGATTTGAAATTAAAGATGTTTATTTTTTATGATTGTAAATTCAATGCTATTTCTGGTACAATCACAGCAGCATAATTGATAGTGTATGGCTGTTCTTCGTAACCTTCTTTCTTTCACGACACACTTCGGCGTTTTTTTTTTTATTTGGCGCCACACTACAAGAAAGAAATAAATGCGCCATGGCACATCCAGCATCGTCTTGCGACACAACGGTTGCGAAGCACTGGTGTATAGTATTTTAAATAATATTCAAATGCAATCTATTATAAATGATTTCACATCAATGCAAGACTAAGTTAGAAGTTTACTGGAAGATTCCCTTCAATGATAAGCCGCAAGAATATTATTTATTCATTTTTATCTGAAAGTAGAACTACCAACACTTTGAAGTAGACTGTATCATTTGCTTTTAAAAATAAAAAATTTGTAATAAATTTGATTAATCCTTTAATTGGGGATAGGCATTAATGCAGCGGTACCCAGAGGCTGTGAAGCGATTGATAAAAGAATAAAATTCTTAGATAAATGACTGTAATACTGATAACGATGTATCTATTTCATAATTTGTCTTGTACGTGTCACTGTCCAGTCAATATACAGTATTCAAATCACGCAGCATTGGCTAATAGAATGAGTGTGCTCATATGCTCATTTGATAGTTGAGTGGAAATTTAAGTGGTCAAGTCATGATTGTTGAACTCAAACTCATTTTATTTTATTTCTGTTTCTCTCATAAATCATTTGTCACTAGCTCATTTGTGCATCCTATGAGTACTGAATCAACCATTACAGTTACATCTGTATAATATCCAGGTTTTTCAGTGTAGTGCATTATTTATGGTATTCAAAATATTATTTATTTTTAGTTATTTATGTAACATGTAATTTATTTGTAAATAGTTGTTATTCGCAATGTAATTAAAGGAATTAAAATTGTTTTATTTGTCTTTTATTCTCTGTATGGCTTTAAAGTAAAATAATAGACATTATCTACTGGACCACTGAGCAACTAAAAGTCAAAACTATGTGATATTTATACATTCCCATAAGGATCACAGTTCCCTTAGATTTTGCCTTTTGAAATCTTTAAGCTGTTCAAAAATTGTTGAATGTTCAAAAGATTTTTGAAATTTAAGTAAATTGCTCTACTGCTTAATATATTAATTCATCGATGAGTACATTCAACACTCAGGCTATTCAGACAGTTATCAAGAGTACAGCTGCTACCACAGTATCAATGTACATAATGAAAAACTTCCAGGATTATCTAATAAATTCTTTAAGTTATTCAGGAATTATTTTAGAAACCGCCAGCAATATGTTCATTATGGCCTTTATCAATCACAAATGTATAACACATCTTTTGGTGTTCCTCAAGGTTCTAACTTAGGGTCATTGCTGCTCACAATATTTATAAATGACGTAGGAGTCATTTAAAAAGCTATGTTTTGTTATTTACTGATGATTTGGAACTCTTTTTGGAGGTTTTAACTTTACATGATTGCAGTCAACTTCAGACTGATATAGATAATATATTAGACTGGAATATAATATTAGTAAATCCATTGTTTCATTGTTTACTAGAGCTTCTTAAGTCTTATTTGTCCAGTATTCAATGGATGGCATAGTTTTCTCGAGGGTGCCATCTGTAAGAAATCATAACATAAAATAAATACTTCGAATTTGTCCAACGCACATCTCACCATCTACAGGATAAACATGACGTCGAGCAAAGGCCTGCCATATGAGTTGTGACTAGGGATTTGTCACATTTTCATGATCACGATCAATATAAACGTTGAAGATGGACTGACAGACAGCACCATCAAAATACTTCATTCCATAGAACAGGACTTGGGTGATAGCATCAGAGGGCATAAAGACAATAGCACAGCACAACGAGGAATAGATCAGCTATAGTTTGAACTCGACAATGGAAATATAAGACTGGCGCGTCAGAAAGCGAAACCATGCGTGCAATCGAGGCTTGATTGTTGCTTAGATTTAAAATAGCATACATCACACTTGCAAGGTTGATTATCACTATGAGTTCTAACGTGTTATTTTTATTACCTTGATACATAGTTGTGTGTACAAGTTACATCAAAAAGTTTTTTTCATCTCATTGATCGATGATGAATCAACACTTTTTTTTTCTCGACATTTTGTCATTTTTTATACTTATAAAATCACTTTTTATATATGATTAAGGTGTTTCCACACGCTCATGCATACTTAAATATGTGGATGCTATATTTTGCATTTAAAACAATACCGCAGAAAATTAGATTTTAATGTACCATAAACTGTAAAATAAAAAAACTGGTGTCCTATTGTTATATATTATCATTATTATCAAAACCCTGAGTAAATGCTTGATATTACGATTGCTAAAAAAGGCAGTAGGGAACACAATGGGAGGATTATAATATTTTGTAAGCATTTATTTTAGTGTTCCAAAACCAATATAAACCAAAATACCAAAACTAACTGCATAAAACATTTTAAAAATAATATAAAACTTCATCTTGAGGGATTGATGATCAAATGACAAGTTAGCGACATCGTCAACAAAATTTTGTAAACATTATACACTATAAAATAGACAATGCTAAAAATAAATGACTAGTGGGATTTTTTATAATTATTTTTTATAAGTTATATCACGATTTGTGATTAAAAAACAACATATTGACGCTGAAAATTTCCATACCAGCTGTAGAGTAATTTGAAAAAAAATATAAAGCTTTCATCGAATATTTTTTCAAGTAGAACTGACAACACTTAAATTGTTTATTTGCTCCCGTGTCAGATAAGGAAGGTCGCTGTTTACTTTTTCTAGTTCACATTAATCAATTTGTTTATATGCGGTAAGGGCAGAATTAATATTAAATGTCATTTATTTTAAGATATCTATGTCATGACTGCTAAAATAAATATAATCTCTCTCATCTGTCACCATTCAAAATGTAGTTTTAATGGGTATTCTCTACTTTATTACTTATTTCATTTTAAATAGCAAGTTCATAATCTCTTGTAAAATATTGCATATAACCTGGATCCATTTATGTACAATTTTTCACAAGTTATAAAAACCCGATGTGACAACATCTTTGTTCATTCAAACAATTTTATTTCAACTACCTATAGTGAGAATCCTTGATAAAGCGCTTACTTTAAATATGTATATTATATTATTCTTGGCAGCCCTAAACATTTCAATAGCTTCTGTTCTTTAAATAAAGTTCAAGGGGTTAATCAGAATCTACCAATTACCATAATTCATGGCAATGATCATAATATGTACTCTATTATAGCAATCCCTCCATTTATATACGAAAATAAGTGTGGCATCATCAAGGAAAACATTAAACAAAATAACTAAGAAAGGCATGCCCGTCATCTATATAAGTTTGCGATAAATTGAAAATTATTCAACCATTACAAAACTACGATAAAATAATACTGTTTGATAGCCAGTTCAATAGACATAAGAATTTAAAAAAAAAATCTAATTTAAATCTTTTCCACTCTGGTAAAAGAAATATATGAAATGGATATTTTAAATATGCATTCCATGGTTCCATTTTTAAAATATTTTTACAGAAGCAATTACTTCTGTAGTGTTAATTTTTATTATTTTCTCAAAAGGCCAAATGAATCAAAATGACATGATCCGTGCTACATCAAAGTTTCAATGAGAAATTAATAACTTCTAGAGACAAGCTTGACATGCAGATATTTAAAAAATTCTACCAAGGAGAGGGCTTACTATATTTGAAGCGTAAGTTAATTTATTGAGTTGTAACTTATAAGAATCACCCCTCTCTATGAGCTTGAATCTTTTTCCAATGAAAAAGTATTAATTTTTTAAATTCAAATTTAATTTTAGTCTTTTAACACATGGCTTACGGGGCGCACAAATTTGTGCGTTTCAGAAACCGTATGT
>JAGVSQ010008987.1:0-13959 GCA_022683975.1 Rhyacophila evoluta | reverse complement strand
GGGTTGCTAACAGTGATCTCACATATGGAAGTTTACCAGTTTTAAATAATTCAGAGTAAAAAAGTAATTTTTTGTTAAAAATAATACAATATTTATTTGTATCAACCATAAATAATATAAAATAATATTTTTTACTCTTCTTCTTTTCCATATCCTTTCACTAAGTGAAGCATATGAACATTGAAATTAAATATGTTCTTCAAGAATCCCTGTCGCCCGCCAATATTATTGCGTCCTTCCAGGTCATGCATACCTGAATCCTAGAGCTCCATCGATTACGTTATATAAATAGTATTTAGCCCCCTTCCAGAACTCCGAAAACAAGTCGGTCGGATTAATGGCAAGAGCACATCATTTACATGGACTGCAAAATAGACCCAATCGATGGCTAGTGAAATTTTTGACACGGGCACTATAAAAATCGAGATCATGTACTCAGATTGGTATACTTTGTATGTACACCTAGTACTCAAGTTACGTGATTAATTCGTTCTGAAAGTTTGGTAACACGTGTGCTGCTAAAGTTGGCAACTTTTAGTTTGATTGAAAAAAAATGCCGCGTAATAGGAAATTTCTTCAAAATTATGATCTTTTGTTTTTTCTAGCGTTTGCGCGTGGTAATAAGTTAAATTTCTGATTTATAAATTAAAGACACGAAGTAATTATTTCTCAGTTTTTTAGTTCACACGTACTAGTGTTTTTTTATATTTTATTAATTCCTTCACAAGATAATAATTTCCCGTTTTTCTAGCTTGCGTAATGTATTATATCGACCCTGTTTAGGCAAAAAGTATTAATTAACCCACACACAACAATTGCTGTGAATGAGCTTTAATTCCGTTTTACTTCACGCAAATTTGGTAAATCCCTCTTTTTTCGAATTCTAAATCTGAGCTTCGACAATAGACTGGTGGTTAATACGCTTCGCCTAAGCAGGGTCGAAATTTTGTTTTATCTATACCTCGACGACTGTTTTTCTTAATCGCTTAACTGCAAGTTCGCGTAAGTTGATGTTGCGTAACTTGGCGCAAAATATACACCTCCCATTTCAATCAAATTACGATTATTATGCTTTGGACTGGCTTAATTGAGTTTAAGCTTCGCATCATAAATTGTCACTTTTACGTCTACAAAATTCTAACAATTTCAAAACGAAAACAGGGACATAAATAACTCTTAATATGTAAATCCCTTCAATGAAAAATATTATAATATTACAAGACAGCTGTAATGTGAGTGTATTTTTGTCAATAAAAATACTTTTTTTTAAATAATTTATTTTTCAACTGTGAATAAGGCTGTAAACATAAAAGAAAAGTTGATGCGAGACATCATAGATTTCATTTAACTTGGTGAGAATCAGTAGGATACCTAAGGGGGCGGCGAGGGCGGTACGCCCCGGGCAGCATATAATTTGGGGCAGCATTTTTCGAAGGAAATAAAATTTTAGTATGCGCGAGAGTTCAAAAAACGATAAACTCTCATTTTTGGAAGGAAGTAAAATTTTAGGTTGCGTAAAAGCTAAAATAACGAGATATTGCAATATAAACGACGCAATATCATTTAAAACGAATATCAACATTTTAGTATCGGATACTTACAAGATAAGTATTGGGTACTCATCTGCAATTACTTAAAGGTATCAAATATCAGGACTGCCACAGATAGCAAAATCTCTAGGTACATCACTGGTTAGAATATAGGTTTGAATGTTTCCTTGGATAATATTGATTAAATCAGAAAGTTATGAATATTAAATAAAAAATCTCTTCGTGGTCCCACGAAGAGATTCCTCCTTCTTCGGTGGAGGGAGATGTGTCTTTGGTAACGGTTTAATAACACACGAATAATAAGAAAGCCTAATTAAATTCAGGACAACTTATTCATCAACATATAAAGCGTGACACAGAGCATTAATTTGGGACGTAACATTGAAGTAACACTGATTACACAGCAATTGAATGTCTCAAACAAAGCCCAATTGGGTTAATATGGTTATACGTATGATATATAGATAAAGGAGGATTTATTATTAACCCCGGGAACTAATCAAAATACATACGCATGTAACATTATAAATATCATGAAAAATGATTATTTATTTGAGTTAAAATCAGTTCTATCAAGTTAAATATCTTAAGTTTATCTAAGAGGTCATCCGAAATATTCTACTGTGAAAATGCGATCGTTAAATACGATGCATATTGACTGTAGAAAGGCAAACGAACGTAAAACACACGTAACTTTTTAGAGGATATACAAAAAACATTTATTTAATAATTTGAGGCAGAAGTCAAAATAGTAGACACAACCTTGTTCCACCACAACAAGTGTATAAAGACTAAAACTGATTTATTTACCCAAATAAATATTTTTTCATAAATTATTTAAGAAAACCCCATTTAATTGATGTGATATAATCCTTTATCCTGGTCGGAAATTTTACAGATCTTCTTTTTTCGAAATAAAAGCAAAGTTGAGATATTAATTCGGCATTTTCAGTTTACATCCTTTTCATAGAACATTTATTAAGTTAAAAACAATTGCGTCGATATTATATAATTAATATAATCTGATGGAAATGAGTTATTTTAATCGAGAATCAATTTATATCTTGCGTACTAACTACAATATTAGTTTTATGAATGTATCTATCTCAAAATGTTATAGATAATACAATTTTATTTACCTTATATCTGTTCCGAAAGTGGAGCTCGTGGATCTCAAAAGTATCAAGATGAGATTCCATAAGAAGAGTTACTATATGGATTTTCATATTTTAAGATTTGTTTTGATAGTTTTTTTGAATGGTTGTCAAATATTTTTTCGATCCATCGTGTACCAGTCTCGCATTTTCGGACCTTTGAATCCGGCAGCTGTCGTATTCACAACCCCAACTCCTGGCTGGGTACTGTGTACACTGATGATAAACAAAAAAAATGTGAGATATTTCGAATGTATTTATTTATGTTCTTGTGTTGTACTAACGTAGCTCTATGGTTGCTGGCGCACTGAGTAATTTCATCGCAATTTTTAAATATAATTATAAAAAATTCACAATCGATGCCTTTTTTATTTTAAAAACGTCAAATTGAAACAATATTTTATAAATTATTTTCAATTATAATTTTTTTTAAGATTCTTAATAACGCCCTTAAGTATATGGCGACCCGGGCAACTGCCCGTGTTGCCGATACCTTGAGCCGGATCTGTGTACTATGCATTATATTGGCATGAAAACATCGTCATCATATTCGTACCCCGTCGAGAATAAAAGACAGTCTCCTATATGATTATTTGATTATTCCTTCGACCAAAATAAATATTCTTGCAAACTCGTATATCTTTTCTTTCATGCCCTCTCCAAAAATGCAGCATACAAAGCGCCATAGTACAAAGATGCCCACTACAGAAATAAAGTTTCGCTATCTGAATACATACACGCTTTGAGAATCTGTTGTCATTAAATGACTCAACTGAACGGGCATCCAATGCAGAATTTTTGGATTTTCGATATCTGCGGAATATAATATGAATAGATACACGTGTGTTTATATTGAAATGTATACTGGTGCGCCTCTGACCACAACCACACAATGATCTGAATCAGTGTTTTTCAATCATCTCTGAGTTCTAAAAAATCTTCTGCGTCTCTCGTTTCATTTGTCAGAGAAATTATAAATTATAGCAATATATGAGACTCAACTGTTTTTTTATATTGCACAATGAACACTTCCTTCACAAAATAATAAATTATATATTAATATTTTTTGGTCTGTGCCTCCCTTTAAAGGCTCTGTGACTCCCAGGGGGGGGCATATGGACTCGGGTTGAGAAACGCGGATATGGAGTGTATAATACTAATACTATAAAAATTATATGGTAAATGGTATCGGAAAATTCATAGTAAATTATACAAGTCAAATCTTTTTATAACGAATACCAAAGTAATGAAATTTCCAGTCCCGTACAAACGTTCATACTATATGTGTAATAATGTTTTTCGTATTTTCAGTATAAGAAAATTTCAGTGTGGCGAGTTTTCCGACGAATTTTGTTATAGCGAGATTCGACCTGTATAAAACACGTAATATTGTAGCACTGTTGCGGTTGGTGTATGATGGTTAGGCTAAGTGAAGGATATAAAATTGCCTATATTCATACATCGCTCTACTATCTTTATCTTCTATCTTTATTCGGTACCGGTAAAGATAAAGGAGCCAGAAAATACGAGTTAAAAAGTTCTCAAAAGAAAAAAGTACGTAATAGAAATCTAAATAAAACTAAAGGTTAGGTACTACATCCCATTACCAGTGTCAGTGCACAAGAAAATACCTGTATTTGACAAACGACAAAAAAAAAGAATGAATGTTCTTAAATCGATATTGTTCTATAAATTTCTGGATACCTAAAATCTGTCCTATTTACTTATTTTTCTGTATTATATAATATTATAATGTTTTTTTTTATTTTATTGTCCCATGTCGTAGTAAAATAAATATTTCAAAATACTAACAGCACATCTTTATCATAAATATTTTTGAAACCGCTGTTATGCTTGGATTAATAAATATATTTTAAATCGATTAAAATCAAATTAATGTGTTCAAGATTTTACAAATATTTTTTAGGTCTCTACTTTATTAAGATGCTGTATATTTTAGACACGTGTATTAGAAACCCATTCTTAAATTAAAAATACAATTACGATAAGAAACGAAGACTTACTTCAACATAATAAATATGTTGTCAAGTATGATTGTCAAAGACAGCACGCCAAGCAAAATTCGCGGCGCTATTTTAACTTCACGGAGCATATCATTGCCTGTTTTACCATAAATCTCGTCTTTCTTTTGAGTGACGACAACAGATGTCGCTAAAAATTAAAATTCCGTCTTCGCAGCTAAAAAGCAAGCGAAGAAAACACTGTCAAGTATGCCTAAAACACGATTTAAAAATGAAATGATATCCCTTCCCGAGCCCTGTAACGTCTGATTAACCCAATGCAACACCATTCACTCCGTCATAATGTCTACCAGTATTTACAGAATTGTCGAACAAGTAAATAAAGATTTCTATTTGATCGTATCCCCTGCCTATACTGGGTACATAGCCACCATCTGGCATCTATATAATTTCTTGCCTCAGTTTGACTGCTTTTCTTCCTCTCGGGCTATAACATGACCCTTTATTTTTCTAAATACATCGTATGTAACTTCACTTCTTCATTAGGAAGTGACATAAGAAAGCTGGCCTTGTGGTACACTTGGCCAGTATAAGCAATGAGGTTCCAAATGAAATCATTCAAAAACTGCTATTATATTTACAAATCTGGTGTAGTAACTCATACCTGTTTCAATATGATACTGCTAATGACAATCTGTGGAATGTTGGAATAGTCCAATTCAGGATCATAATTGAAAACTTCCTCCTTCAAAATACAATCAGTTACATACAGCCTTATCCCACTTAATTTAATAATAATATTTTAAATATTTAGTTTTGCTATTTTTTCAAATGGTTAGATCCATAAAAGAAACAAAAGAATGTCACACAATATTTTCATTTTGCATTCAACAATATTCTTTTGTTTTTTTTTAGATTTAAATCCATTCTTTATTCAAAATAATTTTATTCACCTGTTATTACAAATTTATTTCAAAAATTGGCTATACACAATATTTTTAATCTCTTGTTATGATATTAAAAGTGGAATGTAAAGAAATTGACCTAGAATTGTCACCAAAATGACTTGTGAAAATCTTATATCGCTATTGTTTACCGTCTGAGAGGAGTTTATGTGACATAGATCAGCATACAAACTAATTGACTACAAACAATTTTACATAATATACGTCGTCGCTTCCTCAACAAAACCACTTATCAGAAAAAATGTGGAGATTGAGTTTCTAATAGCCATCATATCCAAATAGTTAAACAACCAAACAAAACCATGGAACAATAGGATTAAAATGAAGGCTTCAAATTACTTTTTCAAATCAGTTTGCTTATTTTTATGAGTTGGAAGAAATAAAAAAAAATATTATTTTTAATCATGTATTTTAATTGTAAATTCTTGTTGTAATTATAATTTATTATAGTATATTATAATAACATAAATAAACCATATTATTATTTTAAATCTGTAATTTTTTTTCTTTCTCCTGAACAATGAAACATATTCTGGTGGAAGGTTTTGCTGTGGAAGTGATTATTTTTGTTTTGCAATCTACTTATTGGCCAGCACTGCTCCATAGAGTACTTAAAAGTTTACCATAGCATTGGAATTTCCTCATTGAAAAATATAAGGAGATAATATTGAGACTTTACCGAGGCAACTGCGGTATGTAGCTAATCTTGCTATCCTGCTAATTTTTGTTTTTCTCAAGAATTTAAATTACCTTAATCCCAACATTTGATCCTGTTTCTTAGCTATTGTTGGTGGAGCTTGAATACTATCTAGCCACCTATAAATATCCTGATAGATTATTTATGTGACTCGTGTTTCACTTTCCAGCAGCAGCAGATTCCATGTATTATCAGTAATTTATATGGAAGTTTTAACAGTTATAATTTTCTTCATAAGAATAAATAATGAAAATATCTTAAAACAATAAAATATCTGACAATAAATAATGAGCCAGCATGTAAGTATTGTTACTCCACTAGAACAAATAATGAAAATACAAATATTGCTACTGAAATGTCTTTATTTAACCAAATATAAGAAAAAAACTTGAATTTAATATTACATTTTTTTATTATCATAGTAGTGAATAGGATTTAAAGTCATTAAATTAAAAAAAAGTTGGATGCACTTGCATTAAATGAACATTACTTTGCTATTTCCATTATAGCTCCATTTAATCGATACATAATAATTAAGTAAATAAAATTAATAACAAATTAAATATTTTTTACAAACCAATCAATGCCAGAGGAAATGTATTTTTATAACAATCTTCTGATATATAATTTTAGGCATTCATGAAACATGGCGAGGGTCAAGGCACTCATAGTTGCTCCTATTGATCTTATGATTCAGCACACATTTTAATAGTATTACACAGTTATGACAGCTTAATGAGAGTTACTTCTAGATGTTGATTAAATATATTGATTTTTATTATAATGATGACAGGCAAATAATTATCCATATCGAAAAATGAATTTAGGACTCAATTTGAACAAGAGATATATTGTAATATACAGCGGAAACCTCTTAATGTGAAAAGTCATATAAATGAAATAATATTGTGGTCCCTACTAAATCTATGTAATTTGTTAAGATAAAAAAAAGATCACTTAAGATGAAAAGATGTTGCTAGGTACCGCTTGTCTTTAGTTAAAGGGGTTGTCTCATTTAAAGTGTTATTTTTTTTAATTTTAGCACAGATTCTACTGCGTAGATATATTAATTAAATCTATCAATCCTCTATTGCTTTTATTGTATCCCTTGTCTCAAATATAACCATTAAAAAGCCAATACAAGCACATTTTATTATTGCAACAGTATAATACTATAATATTATATGCGAAGTTAAATCACTTGGCTTGGAGGGATTTAGAAGGGTCGTGCAAACAAATTCAATGAAGCCCATTTTTAGATTTCTTACAAATATAATCAGCTAATTCCAAGAAATCATGTGACGTGTCACCAGCAAACTTATCCGTGTGGTTAATGTCACAAAACTGATATCCGTCCACTATCAGTGTCATCTTTTGTGATCCTTTTGGATATGAATACATTGGCAAATAGATATTTCCCAATTTTAAATAAAGTCGTTCAACTATGTCCAGCTTGAAAGGACTTTTTTTTATTTTATAGCGACCAAAAGGTGGCATTTCAATATTTTTTTCATCAATTGTGTCATTGTTATCCGAAAAACGAAAGCTTCTAGATTTATTTTCTTTCGATGGTGCCAAATCTTGATCAATTGATGTTATATTGATAGCTACAGAAGCATTGTTTACAGTTTCAATATTTACAGTATCATAATCGTTATCTTTTGACAAAACATATGGTGATACAATAGTAATATTGTTCATAATTTTAGAATGCATTTCCTCAGGAAGTTGATCATGGATATTAATAGAATCTGACATTTGCAGAATAGGTGCCAAAGAAGAAGTGTTATGTCCAGGATTGTTTTCTATAAGCTCGAAATTTTCTCTGTCATTCTCCAACTTGTTTATTGGAGAAGAATTATTTACAATCATCATTATATCTGACGTATTCAATTTAACTTCAACATTTTTGTTTGATTGAAAAGTTGCATTTGTAGTGGCTTCATCAATTTCTTGTCCACCACGTAAAACATTGACTCTTAATACCGGTTCCTGAAATCCAAATTTATTATCATTTGATAACAAATGATGTTGATTTTGTAGTGGTTTTTCTTGTAATATACTATCAGAACTTTTCACATTTAAAAGTTTCGAATATCTGTCATTGTTCAAATTATTATTATCTGGCATTTCATTATTTGTCAAAGATTGGTTATCACTTAGCGGTGGATGAGATTTTGGAGTAGACAACTTTTCATCAAAATTGTAGAGTGATGAATAAAACTTATTATAAAACTCATCAGAGGCTGGATCAATAGACGGAATTGTACCTACATTATCTAAAGAGGTGGACTCTTCATAATTTTTATCATTAGGAAATAGTGAATTGCCTTTATTGCTTATCGACAATTCTACAGGTATGGTATCTGATTGATAACCACCATCTTTACTCAAAAATTCACTTCCTCGTAGTCTGTTAGCTTCTGGATGATTTTTAAAATAATCAATATCCTGTTGTCCATTCAAAGTATTTTGAAATTTATAGGCTTCATAATCCTGCCCTGGAGCAGTAGTTTCATGGTTCACAAATGGTTGAGGGTGCTGTGGTTCCATAGAAAGGTGATTGAACTGTAAATGAGAAGGAGCAGATGGCATAGACCGCAATGCTGTACCGATTGGTGTTATTTGGTATGGAATGGAGTATCCCTCTGAGGTCAAATGATTTGTGCTGCATGTGCAATCAAAATTAGTATTTACCTCGAAGAAAGTAGTGCCAGAATATCTGTAACAAGCAAAAAAATGTTTTTTAAGCACTGAAGATTTTGTGCTCAAGCCAGATATCTATAGTTACAATATTTTAGGAGTATGTAGCTCAATTTATTGATTTATATAACTCACATGTTTACATAACGTGTACAATTTATATGTTGATACAAAAATGTGCCAATGATACAAGAGATTGCACAAAAATAAAACCATACCTTACAAAGTAACTTAACCCAAAAAAACAGATATACCCGGTAGTGTAGTTGGTAGCGTGCGCGCCCAGCGATCCGGGGAATGTGGGCTCGATTCCCCATCTGTCGGATTTTAAAAATCCTAAAATACAGTACTGGATGCCTATTGGGTTGAGTAATTGTCTGACAAAAAATTCTCATGAAAAATAATCTGTCAAGACGTCTTCACATTGCGGAGATCCATACACTCCTCTTTCAGAGTGGATATCTTCACGCTGTATAAAGTTTTTGAAATTTTTTTATTACCATCTCAAAACACTACAGGACTATAAAATATAAGCGGTAAATGCGGGAAAACAACGAATGCAGGAATGATAGATTGAAGTTCCACTGTAGATATTTAATATTAGTAGCTGAGCTGGTACGTGAGTATACATTTTAATCATTTGGCACCTTAGCTAGACTCTTTTTCAACATTCCCAATAGTAAAAGTCATGGGATGATACATCTTAGCAGATACTTTTGTTGACTTCACTGTCACTTTAAAGCTACCTATACATAGAAACAAAACTTAAATAAAGCTGGCGCTGACATATGGTTAAAAATTTGTACAATGAATACTAGACTGGAGGAAAACATGACCCATTTTGAGAGTCAAACATTATTAAATCTATTAGAATTCACATGGCCTGGTGAAATTATATATAGGATTATACACAGTGCCCGATATACCCTATAAACACATATAACCCCGTAAATACGTGCTTAGTATCAAGGAAAAGGAGGGCACCACAGAAATTTATCATTTGAATTATTAAGCTGATTAAATTTATGGCCATTTTCAAAATTTACTGTAAGTTTATATTAATGTTGAATTTTCAATAAATAATATTTTATTTTATGGTATATTTGTTATTTGAATTACAAGTGTCATGGGGCATTAAAATTAGTTAGTGCTTAGGGCTAACTCTAACTAATCTAAGCTCTAACGGTTTCAATTCGGCCTTGAGTTGGAGTTTGTAGAGGCTTACGATCTTTATGCTTAAAGGAAAACACATGACTGATTAAGTGGGGAAAAAAGTTAGTTGTACCATTTCCTTTTTACAGTACCACTCACTTGAAAAACTTATATGAAGACGTATGGAGCAGTATGGATTCCTATGAACTAATCTCACAACAACCTAATTAGCTAGCTTCACACGGTGGAAAAACATTCATATGTCCAACATTAGAGATCATTTCTCTATGCTTTTCTAATTATCATTTATGCCTTTATTTATCAACCATTGAATCAAAGTTTTCACAAACTTTCCACACACTTCTTTGAATTGATAAACCTACTTATATCATTATTTGGTAATCAAGAGTCACCCTCCAAGATCTTCAATCAATATATTCAGCTTCAGATACTGAAGGATGAATCTTTGGTTAATAATAGCAGGATAGATTAATGGAATGTAAAAATGGCCAATGATTTAAATTTTATTCCAATGTTTTCCACTAATAAAATAACAAATGTACTACTCACTCTTTCATCGATTGCTGACAATAAAGTGAACATTCTCTTTCCAGATTGATTCGCTCCAAGGCACCACTCAAATATGGCGGGACAACAAAAAGCCCAAAGCACGTTTTTAAAATGCACGGTATTAACAATAATAAAATCTTCATAACACTTATTTTCAATTTCACCTGTTTGATATCAAACATGTTTAAAATATCGAACTAAATATGATTAATATTTAATGCTTGAACATGTGTAATTTTTAAATTGACCAGTTAGTGAGCTGTTACTGATGAGACTTGAAGAAAAGCTGTGTAAGAAATTGCTAAAAATCATTATATTTTCCTTCTCCCACTTAGAAAATTATTCTAAGTTTACATTGATAAATGCAAATTCATCAAAATATGTTATATCTGTTTAGAAATTATACGATATGATGCAGATAGATACTGTTAAATTGCTTACTAAGTGTAACAATATTACAAAAAATTGCTACACATGTTCTGAATTAACAAGTTGTTATTAAATATAAATTTGATAATATAAAATACTCAAATCAGCATTATTGAAATTGAATAACTGCTTGGCTTAATGAAGATTAAATTGTTGATATAACTTGAACTTAGATAGCCATTTTTTAAATCACGAGTCTATAAATAATTAATTTATGTGAGTAATTACCTACCATTCTTTCTTCTTCTGTACATAAATTAATTATATAGGGTTCCATACAATCTTTTTATAACACTCCAGCATTATGTCATTTAGATAAATACAATTTTCTGACGACATTTAGACACTCTCTTCGTCTTCACTCATAGTTGCATCTTATTTGGAAATATACGCTCATAGGAAGTTAAAGATTATCCTCTCTAATTAATCTTTAAAGCATTCCGTATCTTCACACATTATAAAGCGAATTGGCCTTATAAGATACTGAAATACAATTATTATGGAGAATAAACACACCAGGTTGAAATTCTTTTAAAATTATATTACAAAATTGTCCTAACTGTAGTATTTGCTACAAGTATCTATTCTAAAAGAACAGATGTAATTTTTATTTTTAAATGTACCGCATTTGGTTTTGCATTTTTATTATTGCAAACAATGGACGCAAAGGAAATTAATTAGGATGTCAAAATTAAATATAATTACTCAAAACAATAACAGAATAAAAATAAAATTAGCAGGAAATTTGTATCAGTAAAAAAATAATATAACAATTGAAATATGATGCTTAACAGATTGACTTTGACGGATTGTTTTCCACAAAAAAATATCGTAATTACTATACTCACTCCATTAGAATTCCCATGCCTATATTTAAATCCACATTAAAATGTTTATGCAGCTGCAGGATTTAAGCCTATGATTTTACTAGTACAAACATATGCATGTTTACAAATGCTTCCAGTCACCAGCTTAACTATTAAGGTGACAATGCGCCAAATAAATATCTGCATTGTCAATTATTTTCTCACTGACCCGTTGTAAAAAAAACGTTTGAATAAGATGAACTAGTGGATAAATTTTATGGCCTTATAAATTATATTGTTTAATATGTATTTATCAGTATGTTCATAATTCATTTCTGATTACATTTTATGTTTATTTGATAACTGTTGAAATAAAAGAATATAATACTCTCAAAATGATTTATTAGCTTAACGAATCACATCATTATTCTGTATTTATATTGTCACTATCTTCTTTGGGAACATATTTAATACAAAAATAGTAGTACAGTAAAACCTTGATATAAAGGACAAAATATCCGTAAAGAAGTGAAAATGCAAACATGGGGAAAAGGTTGGAAGAAATTGTTTAATGCTTAAGATACAGGCATGGATTTAGAAGGGTTAGAAATTCTTGATTTATGTAGAATAATATAGAATAATGTTGAAGAAGAAGTAGCAGAAGAAGATGTTTTACAGTGGTTAGAAGTATATGAATGTGACCATGAGTATCAATCACACCAAGGCTGAAAGTGAAAAAGCAAATGAAGTTATGGTATTGGAATATTTCAGAACATTTTCGTAATTTTAGACGATTCATTATAAAAGATCATCATACATCGAATCTACACACAAAACTTGATTCTTTTCTTCAATTCAACAATAATAATAAAAATTATTTATCAAACTGATTTTATATAACAGACTTTCGCCTTTAACGGACACTTACTCACCTGTATTAGTCCGTTATATCAAGTTTCTACACTATTGCTAATTTTGTACCATAATTTTTCTCATAAATATTCTTCTTTGTTGTCTTCCATAAATAATATTTGAGTCACTGACTTGCAAAAAGTCTTCTGGACGCTTTTGGTGATAGTGGCATTTTCTGTGGTAACTTAAAATCTTTCTTAACCCTTTAGGTGCCACAGAACGATATATCGTTCCGATACATTATGGTGCTTGAGTGCCACAGATATATAGCTCGAGCCATAAAAATCGTCACGCGTTACCCACGGCTCTAAAAAATTACGTCGCATTATTGAAAACATGTGTCTCTATCATTGTCTAATATTGACAACTATTTGTATAGTTTAGCAATTTTTCAAACAAAATGGGAAAGAGTTTTTGTAATAATTGAAAAAAATTCAAAGGATCGTCTAATTGCATTTAAGAAAGGATCTCCATCTTTTGTGCCAAATAAAACATAAAAGCATTTTTAATTACATCACATCCAGTGGCGTACCTACTAATTTTTGGTTTTCATACACAAATAACGGTGCAATTGCAGAAAATAATAATAACTTGAGTTTTTTTTTTTACTTTCAATATTTTCAAGTTGGGAAATACAGGCGGACCTCAGCTTTCGCACATTCGACTTTCGCACAGTTCGCTATTTCGCACATTTTTAAAAAATTGTTTGTTAAAGTCGCAGGAGCTTTTTGACGAAAAAGCTCGCGATGCGAAAGCGCGTCAAAATGGGAAATGAGCTAGGTTGATGGTAAAAAATTGCAGAATATCGACGTGTAAATTTAATATATTTCACTCAAATCATATAGGATCAACACGAGATATAATATAATATATATGGCAACTCCGCTGAGAAATATGATATATACTCAGCTTTAAGCTCGAAGTCACGGTTGTTGAATGACGTGGAATCGTCAACAGAACACTTTTACTTAGAGGAGTCTTTCAACTTTATAAGATCGTGTAAGGACAGTATTAATGTCAAAATATTTCGCTCAGGAAG
>JAGVSQ010008986.1:0-13960 GCA_022683975.1 Rhyacophila evoluta | reverse complement strand
TCACATATGGAATTTTACCAGTTTTAAATAATTTAGAATTTAAAATCAATTTCCACCAATCAACATCAGTCAAAAATATTAATTAATTTAAAATATTAAAGTTAATTGTTTCACTTTTTGATTATATCTATTTTACTATCTGAAATTTTGTGAAATATTGGAAATCTTTCAGGAACCATTAACGGTATGATTATTTATATACATTACGTAAATATATACACGTGTATATCGGGCAAAGTGCCATTTTGTGGATGCGCATATAACCTAAAATTAAACCATTTTAACCATTTAACAAACTGCAAATTAGTCCATTAGTAAGAATTTCTGCTTTCAAATAAAATGTATGCAAGAAAATAGAGTGACAGTTATTCGATCACTGTTTAAAGCTTAATTATTTATGTAATGGTGCAGTAAATATGTGTTTACAGAGCTTTTAACTAAGCGAAATTTTAACTTAAGTGTTATATGATAAAATATGCACTACACAAACACTCAATTCAGAAATAAACAAAAGCTTCGTTGAAAACTTAAGCAAAATTAAAAAAAATCAAGACGGTTTTAATAACCTTATTGTTAAAAAAATACTTTTGTATCTATCTTTATTTATGTTTTATTCTATCAAGGAAAGACATGTATTTTGAATGAGAGAAAAGCTTTTTAGTAATTATTTAATGTCAATAACGTTGTAATACCAAAGCACAGTACCTATGTTTCTATAATATTGTTACAAATTTATTTGTTTATTTATTTAAAACGAGACATGTATATTAATATTCAATGAGTTGCGTTTGACGAGCAAATAAAAAACAATTGTTAAATGTACGAACCACTTATACAAGTCACATGTTCTATAACTATTTGATGTTTACCAAGTATATCTACTGACCTATATAAATTTTATTTCTTACCAAAAGCAAAAAGCGTCTTTACATCAAGCCCTTTTCACACGTAGTTTACCTTATAAGATTACGAATCAGATAAGCACTATTGCGTGTTAGCCGTGACTTTATGAGCTATTTTAAAACATAACTGATACTTCATTTAAAGCTACTTAGGTTAAGATAATTGATACGGAGTTGTGACGAGTGGCAGTAAAATAAAAAATACGAACAAATCTAAATGGATATGTTTATACCATATTCGCTATCCGTCCCTGGTGGGGCTACCATTATAGCATAGCTTATATATGTATATCTGTGTTTCAAATACTTAAATATAGAATTAATGTATTACTTGATGATCAATATGCAATTGTCTAACTATTAATTCTCGTGAAAAAATCTATTAATTAAATGAATATTCGTATTTTTAAATAATCTAAAACGCCAATGTCTGAGTTGAAATACATTTAAATATTGAATCAAATTATTAAAATATAAGCAAAGTATTTGCAAAGTACGGTATTTCTACATGTTATTGCTCAAACAAGATAAAACTTCACTTAATATATATTCTCTGCCTTTTATTCCCAAAGCTTTATCTCTGCAGTCTATTCTACGAGCAGGTGTTTTAAAACGTAGATATTAGTACGTAGATATGTACGTATTTTCACCTATCCGCATATCGTGTCTGTACCAAACATGCTTAGTTTAAACGCAATTAAGGTGCTGGCAATATGTAGGTATATGATAACTGTGGAGAGCTTTGAAAGGAACTGAAGCAAAAGCTCGCGGAAACCAAATTTTACTCGCACGCTATGTTAAGCACAACTTTTGCGCTGTGCTTGCGAAAATTTTATATTGGGTAGAGCGAGGTTGTTTTGAATAAATGTTAAATTATTTTTTATTTTATCATTTTATTAATCATCCTTAAATGAAACATGCTGTCATACTGTGATCTCTATCATTTGATACATTTGTTTATTTTAAACTTTCATCTGAAGTGTGTATGTTGTACATAAAAGCTGGTTGCATATTTTATAAAAATATATTTAATTAATCTATTTTCGGTGTCAAATTTAACATGGTTTAACTAGAAAACTTTCTTAAATTTCTGGAGATTATCCAAAAGTAAAAAGAAATTTGTAAAAGGTCATTAAAATGCGCAGATCCATATCCTATATTCCATTCCGGTCCATTTAATCTTAACGCTTTCTTTTTTAAGCATAATATATTTGGACCCATCACCTTTGAAGGCTATGATTCTACACGTTAATTATTTTAAAATAAAGGTGACATTCATTTTAAGCTTTAATAATATGAAATTTATCGATTATACGAATTAGTCAATAACATATCTGTTTTTTTTTTTTTGTAAAAAGAGATAGATTTCACGTAATGAAAATAACAGTGGTTTTTAGCAAGTAGGATGTGAAAAAATCTATAAGGCTTATCGCAAACTTCAAATATCATAAATCATTTACTAAATTAATCTCGAGTAAAGCCTTACCATAATAATTAATGCATATCCAAAAATTGAAACCTTTTTAAACCAACTTTACGGGTATACAATAATGTATTTAAATAAATATAAACACGGTATCGTCACACAATATTTAATCAAATGAACCGTAGATATTTTTATATATATTTCAGCGCAATGTATCATTAAGGATTGAGTTTTTTAAATAGACCAACGATCAAATGTTCAGAAGATGAAATCTCATTTAAGTATATAGATATAAAAATACACGAAGGTATCTGAAGATTTTTTTTAAGCCTATGATTGGTATATTAAAAAAGAATAAAATCACATTGCTTAATATTGTATAAACTATTAAATTGATAGTATAACAAACATTGAACAATGCTGATGTATTACTCATATGTCGATCAATAAATGTTTACTAACCGAAATTGTCATATTTGACAGAACACCATTCATACTTATAAAATCAACCAAAAATCTACAATATTGAATACTCCAAATATTGAAAGAAGCACCCTAGAGTAACAGGAAGCCGAAATTTATCTTGGATTGTCTTTTTATTTTCAATTTAGTCGAACAAAAAAAATCTGACTTATAAATGATAAATCAATGAATTGAGAGGTATTAAAAATTTCCAAGCTCAGTGTTATCCCTATATGCTCTATAATAACCCGTTTATGGGCGAGAAAAAACTTGTGTGATTAAATTGTGTTTTTATGAGTTTTTTTAATATGACACTTGTACGTGCTTGTGGGACAGTTTTAAACTTGTGTCGTATGTTAAATTTACATACTTATTTTAGTGCTTTACGTGCTGTAAGATAGTTTTAAACAATTGCCTACTAAGCATATTAAAATGTGAACTGGCTAACATGATTTTTTTATAAGAATTATTAGTTCGGGAACCATGGACATCAAGTATGTAATGATTAATGAGTGTTTAAATTACCGTGTAAAGTAAATATTACTTAAAATATATGATAATTTATTTACAATTTTTTTTCTGGCCGTCGCACACATGTAAATTAATTATAATGTGCTGAGTAGTTTAATTATAGTTTGCCTTTCAAATTCCGTAATTGCGGAAAGTGGAAAACAAACTGAATGCAAGTCTAGATGCCTAATGAGTTTGAAGATTGAAGATAGTCTGTAATGAACATTGATTTGACTGTAGAGACCAATATTATTCACAGTCGTAGAAAGTATGTACTGTAAGTTCTTTTAAATCTGTTTTTTTTTTGTTTTAGATTAATCGTTTTTTGTGACATGGATTTAGCTGTAAAAATCATAGACGGAATTTAAAAAAATACTCATATTGGTATAATATGTTGATAATATTATATAAATATGTACTTGTTTCATTTCTAATTGTTACATATAGATTCTTAATATATAACTTGATTTTGCCGTAAGGACGTTGTATCAATTAACACACCGTATTTCAAAACAAATTTGTGAATTAAACTACTTCAACATCGAATAAAGATATTCAAAAAAAAACATATTTTCATCTTATTAATTGACAAATTAGCGTACTAGATTTGGAATCGAAAAGTACGGGTTCAAATCCCAAAGCTGTCTAATTAAAAATAATTCAAATATTCAGAAAAGGATGCCGAATGGCTTAAAAAAATGTTTGACTACTAATTCTATCTGTCAGAAAACTCTATCAACGCATATAATCAGATCGCAGAGATTCATATATGTTATTTTAGAAGTGGTAAAAAAATGTCAAAGAACAGTTCTCAGTATAAAAAAGTGAATATGCCGCAAATTTAAGTATTTTCGCCGTATTGTAAAACATTGAATTTATTTATAATACATGAAATCGGCTGCCAAAAATTCTGCCTCCAAAAATTCCACTGAACATTAATAGCAAACCAAATTAATTCATAAATTTTATCGACCGCATATAGCCTGCCTAGAAGCATACTCAACATGTATTATACATATGCATTACATAATAATGTATTATTATAATTCAGGAGTATCAAATATTCCTATGTTAAAATGACTTTGGACAATATTATTACCATCGAAATAGACACGGCGACACGTTTTGGCAATAATTTTTGGTCGTTGCTATGTTAGCAACGTGGTTCTTGTTGTACTTCATGAAAATATTTACCATATTAAATTCACTCGGCTGTAGAGGAAATTATCTTTGTTGGGTGTAGGTAAAGTTGAAAACGGACACACATGCGAGAGTTGCCATGTTTCAAAATGACGTAATATTCAATTTCAATATTATATTTAATAAAATATGCTTTAAATCTTTTAGATATTTTTATAAATTTCTTTTTCTAAGTCTGGTCTTTGTGTGGAGCATGCGGCTATGACGTGGCACTTCTAGAATTATATTCAAAGTCAGTTTATATCCTCCCAGATGCTAAAAGCGTACCTTAAATACCAAATATATCCCATATTTGTAGTATCCGGCAATTTTATAAGACTCTAAAATCCCGCTAGTTAATAAAGTTGGTAAGAAGTAAAATTCAGGCTTTTGGGGGCATCTTCAGTATGTGTTTCAGTTAGTTCAGCGTCACTACATGGCTTTTAGTATTTTTAGTTAGTAAGATAACAACAAAACGTCATGATCCGGTATAGTTTCAAAGCAAAGTATATTATAAATTTACATAACATGTATTTTATAAGAATGTAAACAAATGAGTGATGTATTGGTCACATATTTTGTTTAAGAACGCAGATTTTATAAGTCAATACTGATATCAATGAGGGTTTATCTTGCATGTTTAAAAATTTAGACTTAACTGAATCTGAAATAATTTATTTCAATAAAAAATATAGAATCTAGTCGAAAAATCTTTACCAGTTCATTATCATTGAATAAAATAATGCTGAAATGAAATATTTATGTAATATTTTGCATTTAATTGATGTTTTTTGGTTGTTAAAAATATATGCTCGTAAAAATTAGGGAACGTATACAAAACCGATTACATATTCTTATAAAACTATGGAATTTAAAATACTAATTCAGATTTCCCAAAGATTTAACAAATCACATCGAATGTTAAAGGTATGCAACAGTGAACTTTTACTGCTTATAGACGTGCAGTAAAATTAAGTCAAAGTGAAATAGATTTCGTTATAAATATCTTTATGAAATTTTCGGTGTCATATTTTTAATAGTTGAAAATACTTCTCTAACATATGATCCCATCCCAATATAATAGTTTGAATAAGTGGGCATAATGGAAATCTTCATGTTTCATATGTAAAATTATGTATAGAAATAATGCTTTACTGTATGACATTATTATCTTTAAAAGTTGCCATTGGATGTAAAATATATCCCAATTTTATTAATTGAATCACTTTTTTGAATCAATTTGTCATAGACTATGATGATATTTCATGATTTTATTTAGTTTATGAAAATAAAAGCTATTTATTTTTTATGTTGAAATAAATAGAGAATGTCGCATTAGATTTTGTATCGAGTCATAGACGATCAACGATGAATTATTCAAACTTGTTGATCCATCAGAACTTGTATTAGACGTGAAATAGTCTTGTGTAAAAAACATTTTAAATTTAAATTCATTCATTTGATACTATAAAAATACTAAAAATAAAATGTTTAAGCCATTCGAAATACTGCATAGCTATGTTTTCTTTTTTTTGATATGAAAGTATAAAATTAATGCTTCAGAAAAAAATCCTTTCAACAAAAATATATTATACTAAGTAAACAAGATAGATCTTAAATTAAATATTTGTGATATTATATCAGTTTCAATTTTATCTCATCCAAGCAATAGAAATTAAAATATGAAAAAAAATTGTCGGACAACGTTGTTGCTTCTCACATTAATATCACCACTGGCAGGTTAATTCTACACCTTGATTTAAATAAAGCAGTTGGTGTTTTTGATTTCTTGAGTAGATTTGTATTACACGCTGTATATTTAAGCGGAAATGATGATTTCTATATTATTATTTATAGGCTAATTAAAGAAAGGTTACTTTGTTTTTGAGATTTCACATATTAAACCAGTTAAAAAAGTAAGCACCTCGATTTAATCAAATAATTCAGGCATGAAGGTTACATAAGCAATTCCAAAATAATTGTATAGTATTATTATCGATCAAATGCTCACCCTTGGATAATCTAAAATCAAGATGTAAACGGTCACAAAGAAGGTACATTATTTGTATGAAAAATCGGGTCATTTCACAGGCCACGTTTAGCCAACCTACCGTTGGCCCTACCCTATATAAGCTTTTAGTTCAATACACAAGAAGTGATTCATTACATTATCATAATTATAAAAAAAGCTCTTAATTAATTAACAATTATAGAATTATATTATTTTAATTCAGAGCTGTATATTATTTTATATCAAGCCTGCTACAAATTTGGAGCAGATGAATCTCAACAGTGTGAAAATGACCGCTTTAGAAATGGAATAAATGGATCTCCACATTGTCAAGACTTATTTCGACATAGTATTTTCACGAAAATCTATTATCAGCCAACTGCTCATTCCACTGGGTACTAATTTTACGTCTTACCAATCGAGGATTTATAATATATTTTAAATTTTAATATTTTTGCAGAATTTTATCAAAATGGCATTCATCTCTTACTTGTTCCTTTTAAATTATATTGGATCACGAGGAGAGTGAATACTATCAAGTTATCAGAAAATCTACTTTGATTTGAAATAAGACACCCAATAATACTTTTACGTTGATAGTATGTTCCTCTAAAAATTGATAAAAATCATTGTAAAATACAATTATATATTTATATATGTGAATGTATAGTTTTATATATTTTAATAAATTTGTAATTTTTCAGATATATATTGTAAGTTTATAAACTATTTAATATAAAAGACTATATTATGCAAATTTCAATTTGTCAGGTTATTACAGAAAACTAATTTCTATTTTATAAAAATATAATATTTAAGCACATTTTAGCACTGTTTTTTTCTTTTAAAAACTGTGGTACACCAAATCTGAAAACTTGGTACTAACTTATTTATTAAACATGAGTGCTTTATTTAAGCTGACATAATATTTTCTTTCAAATATTTCAGTAAAATATTATCATAATGACCTAAAATGTTTAAAGTCATTTATTGACTCTAAAAAGCATGCTTAATTTTTGAATCATTATTTTTAGTTCAAACAACGCAGTGCTGATAAATATCCATGTTGTAATCGTGTATAAATGATTATCAAAAATTAAAAGTACAGAATGAATTTAAAATAATTAGTTTAACTTTTGTTAATTAATCAAAAAATTATGATACTGTTACAATTATTATGTTATATTAAAACGGTGATTTCAAAATTTTACCGCCGGCTTCAGAATAGATATTTATCATGAATATCTTAATTGATATCAATCGAAGCGTTAAAGAAGCTTGTTAATAAAAATATAAAAATGGTATCTTTTACTACAAACTTCCACTGAAAGCTCTGAATAGTAAAAGCTCACGATCTACTCTCACTGAGAAAGCTCTAGATCGTTCTTGACTGTTTCGGAGGCGTCACGCAATAGTGCGTGCGTCGCTGAAGAGCTCCAAAGGTCATTATTTTTCTGCGCCTAATTTCACAGCCAGGTAAACGGTGCTATGTTTTCACAAATACTCGTATATATTTTCTTTATAATGCGTATATACCGTATTACTCTTTATGGCACAATTTGTAAGGCACTTTTCAAAAAATTCATATCGACAATCTCGAGGACTGAAAGTTTTAGACAAAATCTAAACAATTTGTAGCTATTTTGCCTCACTCAGTTTTATTTATTACCGTGGATATTTTTAAAGAATGGCAATTACATCGAAAAGAACTTCCTTTCTCCTCAAGGTATTACATCTAGTGTATCTTACAAGAAGAAATAAAATAGATTGTTAATAAATTAACTTTATTAATGTAGTATTTAATTAGTTTTAACATATTTCTATACATAAATTCTATTATATGTATTAAATGTAATACATTTAACATAATTTGATATGGCGAAAAATCCGTATTTATTAGATACGTATGAAAGAATCTTTAATAACAAGTTGTGTCTAGAAAAAATTTGCTTAACACTAAAACACGTTTATTTGATCATCGGTTATATGGAGGATTATTGAAATATCTCTCTCCAAAATAAGTTAACGTACGCTATCTGTAAGAGAAGATATAATTTTGACTATAGTTTTTAAATCTACGGAACTAATTTTTTATGGTTATACCAAAGCAACTTGTATATTTACCGAGTCCTTTGAATTCAAATCGCTCTCAATAAACGAACTTCAATTCGACATTTAAGGTTTGTTAATTGAAAAGCGAATGATGTTACTCAGCACTTAACACGATAAACTTGTATTGCTGCGTTGTACATCTGAGAAAAAAAAATCATTTCAAAAAAAGTAATATTCAGCCATTAAAAATAATCGAATTAAGTAAGTATTTAATTATTAGAAAAAAATATTATTTATAACAGTATTGAAAGGATTTGAAGCTTTAATCTTCAACAACGAATGGCTTACAAGTGCTTGTCAGCTCTTGAAAACGACACAAAAAGTCGCAAACATTGAGATTTAAGAATATCGAAAATGCGTGGTTGAATAAAAAATATGTAACGTTGATGAA
Organism: Rhyacophila evoluta; assembly: GCA_022683975.1. Lineage (NCBI taxonomy): Eukaryota > Metazoa > Arthropoda > Insecta > Trichoptera > Rhyacophilidae > Rhyacophila > Rhyacophila evoluta. The sequence goes on along the minus strand of JAGVSQ010008986.1, from coordinate 4,967 downwards.
AAGCGTAAGTTTTTGGAATATTATTATCATCCAGCCCAGAAAAAGCTTCTAAGTAAACTTTATACGGAACACTTTCAACGATAAGTTTGTTTAAGCCAGCCTATAGTTTCACGATATACATAGGTAGACTTTTTAATAAGGTGGTCATTAAATAACGCATTAGACAAAAGTTTATTGGATATCTCTAGAGAGGAGTACACGCTCTTCAAAGTATCCAATAAAACGTAATTTAGCAGACTATTTACTGCAGGGTGTTCCATAAAATATACGCGTATAATTCATTTACAGTTAAGTAATGATAATATATCATCTATATATAAATTATTACGTATATATATTTCGCAGTCATTTGTCTCCTTAGTAACGTAGTAATTAGCGTGCGCGGTTAACAGTCCGCGGAATGCGGGTTTGATTCCCACATCTGTTGGATTTAAAAAATAAATAAAAAGTGCAGGGTTAAATTCCTATTGTCTGACAACTAATTGTTTTCACATTACGGAGATCAATATACTTTACTTTCCAAGTGGATATCTTCACACTGTGTAGATCCATATGCTCCACTTTGGGAAATAACACTAGTAATTTCAAGTGATTTCATCTTAAAAGCTCACTAAAAGTGCTTTTCAATGTGAATATATAAATATACTTATATAGATTTCGGAATGGTAATTATAAAAAAAATATTGCAATTTAATGGGTATCCATACAGAATCAACCATATATATATATATTTAAAAGTATTGGTAAATAACATATAATACGATAAAATAAAATGAAAACATATAACTTATAAGTTCTTCTTCTTTATATTCAGCCATATTTATTCTCTACATAGAGCACATGAAGCCTTAAGGAATCTCTATCACCTACCTGCCATCTTCTCAGGTCTTGTCAGCACCTCTTAGTTCCACCAAGCGGATCCTACAAATGGTGACCGTTGGTCTTCCAAAATGCCACTATCTTAGTGGTTGAAAAAAGAATCATAAATAAGGACATAATAAACATTTTAACGAGTAAGCTAAAAAATCTTGTTTGATAAATAGAGTATGTATAGCATCTATAGAAATGGAGAATATATTATTAATATTCCGTAATACGAAAAATTATTTTTGAAATGTTTTTTATGAGAATTTTTTTTTCAATCCAAATCTACATCTTTGCTTTTTTAAAAATTCTACACTTGTGGGATTCAAAACCATAGCTTCAGGCTTTAAAGGGTACTGGAGCAAATATTTCATGAACGAATTTTATGCTATGGGTATACAACCATACATGTTTAATCTCGATTATGAAAATCCAAAGAAAGCAAAGGGGAATTAAAAAATAAACACATGTTTTGCATTAAACGGCACATTAGGTTCACAGCATCAAAGAACATATTCATAAATAAAATATTATCATTTTCGGTAAAGAAATAGCGCACGCAAGCCCTTTTAAAACTGGATATAATTTAAAGGTTTGCCATGGAAATGGGGAAACAAAAAACAGGCACGGAATATGTAATAGAAACTTGAACCTTTTCATATTTCGTATTCTAACATCATTTCCTTGCACATTTCTTTCGTGAGGCCAAATATGAATTTAAGTAGGTATAATATTATTATGCAGGCAGATTTATATCTTGATAGAGCTTTGGCAAATAGTTTCAGAGAGCTTTTATTGATTGAGTCAAGTGAAGAATATAAAGTCACCGGTTTTTGATAGCTAATACATACATTTAAATTGCAATATGATGAAATTACCTATAACACAATCAATTTATTATTACTTAAAATGTCAGACATTGTAAAACAGTGGTTTTGATTTTTGGAAGATTAATGATCTCAATGTTTGAGTGTTACATTGTTTAAATATATTTTTTAAAAATATCTTGGCATCAATGAAATTTTTTTTTTCAATTATGATAAAAAATAAAAAAAGTGAGATTAATAAATTAGTAAACCAAAATTACTCATATCGTAAAACAAGTGATTGTAAATAATTTCCCAAAAATTGTTGTGATACAAAAAAAAACACCGCTTCAGATCAATTGATGAAATGAAATTTTTAATAACTACAACAACTATTTTTTCTCCCCGGTAGCGTAGTTGACAGCGTGCACTCCTCGCAATTCGGGGAGTGCAGGTTCAATTCCTTATCTGTCAGATTTAAAAAATCTAAAAATGTTGGGCTGGATGTTCATTGGGTTGAGTAATTGTCTGACAAACAATTCTCGTGAAAAATAATCTGTCAAGACGTCTTCACATTGCAAAGATCCATATACTTCCTTTCGGGGTAGATAACTTCACACTGTGTAGATCCATATGCTCAACGTTAGCAGCAAACATGGTATAAAAGTTAGCAACTATTATTGTAGTATTGCTGATTTATAAACACATATGGGTGCTTCAGTTTAACTTTTGATGAGTTAATTTGTTAATAATTAATTAAAAACATTAAGCTTAAAACCGTAAGTTTTTAGTTACGTAAAAACAATAGTGACTGTGAGAGATTGCAATCAATGTTAATATGATCTTTTAAATTATAATGGTGTGTATTTATCAAAGTTTTAAGACTACAAAAACATCTTCTATAACCAACCATGTATTGCAGTTTACAATTTTATAAAAGTTCGCGTAATCACCTTGTATTCGAAACGAAGACATACAGTTGGTCTCCGGACATATTAATTGATACACATGGAGTCTTTTATTGCATCAGAGGTAACTTTCGACGCAGGAAATTGGTTGTGCTTTGCGAAAGCTTGTCGGAAAAGTCACCTGGGGCCGGACGGCAGGTGTTCGGGCCTTGCTTATTTGATGAAAATGCAATTCCCTTAGATACTACAATATGGCAGTGGCATGGACTAAAGTTACCTCGAGAAAATTTAATAGTTTTTTTTACGTTGTTAAGTTGAGTTTAGTAATTTAAGTAAAAATTATATTTGTCTGTTTTGAAACAAATTATTTTTGAGACATATTCGCTACGTGAAATAATGTTAACTAACAACAATTTTTTTACTATCATTACCATATTCAAAGTGGAGTATAGCAAATTCAACAGTATGAAGACGATTACTCAAGAAAAAAATTAATTTTTTTTAAATGTTAAGACTTATTGCCAGGCCCTTAGACAGCGATTGGTTAATTAATTGCGTACTCGTGTAAACGTTCAGGCTCGAATCTTTGACCCTTTAAAATCTTGAGTCTATGAGCTTGAATCCGTAACCCTTGGCCTTAAAGCGTATCAAGTAATTTTTAGACTTCTTGGCTGAATATTGAATAACTACAATGCTTAAAATTATGTGCACAAATCTCGTTAAGTAAATAACATTATTCAAATCATACTTATTTTACTGTAAAAGCATACTTATAATTTAAAAACTTGGGAACTGTGTATGAATACGCGCGCGCTATCATACAGAATACCTCAAACCTCTTTAGAGTTGTTCTCATATGTATAACATAATAATATCATCTCTCTCGTTCCATAGAGGTAGCATTGGATTTATTAAGTCTAAAAAATAGCTGATGAAAGTTCTGATTCAAATTAATTCTTTACTTGTCAATAATATATATATATAATAATAATAAATAACATAGTATAACTGTCAAATATATCTTACATGATGTTCCAGCTAGATATTGTCGATTATTTTTTATTGGCGTTATTCTAAGCCAATCAATCAATGTAATTAAAGTTTCTCGACAAATCAAAGCAAAAGAAGAGGACTGAATAATGTTTTTGATTTCTATTTCACAGAAAAATCTACGGAAAAAAATTGCATTTATTTTTAAATTTTACGTTTATGGAACTAAATAGGAGTGATTTTCAAATAAAATAGGTAATAAATTTATTTCGAACTTTATTTTTTTAGGTATTGTTTTGTAAAATTTTTTATACTGTTATATATTGGTTTTGATATTTTAATAAATAAAACAGTTGACTGAAAGTCGATTATTATGAATATAAATCTGTTGATATAATATAACCCTTTAAATTATAGAAATCCATATTTTTCATACCATGTTTGCCCCAAAAACACATGGATTGAATCAGTATGAATATATCCATTCCAAAAGTGGAGTATATGGATCTTTTCAATCTGAAGATGTCTTGATAGATTATTTGCCAGACATTGCTCAACTCGATGGGCATCCTGTCCTGTATTTTTGGATTTTTTTTAAAATCAGACAGTTGTGGGACTCAAACTTACATTCCCAGAATGTATACGCTAACGTCGATGCTGCTGGGGAGATATGATTTCCATATACTTTACATTAAAGTGAAAATGATTAAAATTTTATTTCGATAATTATAATTATTAAATTCAATTCCAAAAACATGTTCATCGTCGAAACGAATTGTTTTTTACTGTTCATAAAAGCTCACACAATAAATAATAACTTAAATGAGTGAATTCTTTATTATTGATTTCATTTGTAGAACAATATTAAATATTTTAAGATCAATTTGGAATCAACCAATAATACATATGGTTATATATTTTTTAATTCTCCAGTAGAATATGTAATAATAGTTTAATAAATAATTAAAACAAGATATGGTAAAATAAAATGTTTGCCGTCCTAGTACCGAATACAGATAGTTTTACAGAAATTGCATGCGTCCCGATGCTCCGGAATTTCGTTCTATTGCATTTCCCTTTATGCGCCTCTCTCCGCCTGTTTATTCGTCATTTTGATTGGAAAAGTTTCCCCCATGTCTAGCAGATGTCGTTGCCTTGCAGTTTTCCTTTGCGTGCACTTCTCAGCGAGGATTTTCTTTGATAACTTTTCCAGCCATTTCATGTAAATACTCAATGTTCTTTTTTTTCAGCTGGATGCCATTAACTACGGCAATAAAAATAAGCATTTTTTTAAACAAGCTTTTCCCAAAAAAGCTTCGTATACAAAAAAAGATAATTTAACAGTTAACCTGCGGGCTACTTTTGGCATATTCGCAAAATGCGCTTAACGTTTGCGAAA